>JAODAL010018584.1:0-74353 GCA_025379985.1 Phyllomedusa bahiana
GGGAGGGGAGGCAAAGGTAAACTGCTGCCCCTCCTGCTCTATAAAGGTGGCAGCAGTGACTGGCCGGCACTGATTGGCACTAGACTGTGCCTGTATGTATGACCTGCAGAAGAACAGGTTCATACATTCTGATGCTTTCTACACTGCCTTAGAGCTATTTAGAACTGGTCTAAAAAAGCAAAGGGGATTTGGAGCTTTTTATCACAATTCTGTTTCTCTGGAGACACTCTGATGCCACTATATATGGCGGTCGTTTTGCTGGGACCATCGTTTGTAGGGGATACCTGCTTGCAGTATTTATCATGTTTTTTTTACTGGTACTATTTTTCAGTGGCACTTTGTACTCAGTATTAGGGGCTCTAGTATTTAGTCTTGTCCACCATTTTAGCTAATAAGCTTTTAACAAGCTTTGATATAGGCTTGTTGTTAGCTGAAATGCACAATTTTTGTGCAATCTACTGGCTGTGAAGAATAAAATATTTAGCTGTGGAGATGCTGGATGTTTGTAAACTTACTCTGCAGTCATTTGCATCCTGGCTTACACATTAGGAACCATTGTTACTGTTTTTCTCCTTCCCTTTAATATTAGTATGTAGGGGGAAGTTTGCAGGCACTTAATATTGCCTTTACAAACTCTAAGCCCACTCAGGCTTAGAAGGTCACAAAATAGGACTTACCTGAAATTTAGCAATGCTGGTCGTTTTTTCAGCCTACCGTGTTTCCCTGAAAGTAAGACAGCGTCTTACATTCTTTTTACCCCCAAAAGTCCCACTATGTCTTACTTTCGGGGTATGTCTTATATTGGCAGGTATATGGCCCCATACGCAGGTATAGGGCAGGCTGTAGGCAGGGTATAGGGCCGGCTGTAGGCAGCTATAGGCAGCTATAGGCAGCTGTAGGCAGGTATAGGGCCGGCTGTAGGCAGGTATAGGGCCGGCTGTAGGCAGGTATAAGGCCGGCTGTAGGCTGGTATAGGCAGCTGTAGGCAGGTTTAGGGCCGGCTGTAGGCAGGTATAGGGCCGGCTGTAGGCAGGTATAGGGCCGGAAGTAGGCAGTTATAAGGCCGGCTGTAGGCAGGTATAGGCAGCTGTAGGCAGGTATAAGGCAATAATATCAAAATAAAAAACAAACAATCACTTACCTGGATCCCCGCGCGCTCCGCTCTGCTCTATTTTCTTCTCGGCACAGGCGGGTGACATCATCAAGCCGCGCACGCAGCGTGATGACACACGCTGCCTGTGCCGGGAGCTCCGGACAGCCGCCAGTCTGCGGTCGCCCAGAGGCCACTGCGGAGCACAGAGCGCTCGCTCTCTGCCCCGCAGTGGTATCCCTTCACCTATATGCGCTCCGGTTCACATACTGGTCGACGGTCCCGTTTGGAACCTGTCGTCTGTTCCATCAGTAGGACAGCAAACTGCACTATTTTTTCAGTCTACACAACGGACACCATGAAGGGATAGCTAGGAAAAGCAGAGCTCATGTGTCAATCACTGCTATAGATTCGCCCACAGTCTGACCAGGAAGTGTGAGTCTAAAGCTGCATGTGGCTCTGTATAAATGCATGGATAGAAAACCCCTTAAAGGGGTTTTGCCACCATGTAATGTTGACGTGGGAACCTCCAAAATGGGTATTTAATCACTTTTCTAAATATATGTGATTACAAAAAGTGAAAACTCTGAGAGCTACAGCATTTCTCAATCCCCCTTAGTTACCTCAAAGCTTCCACTAGACACGACCCAGGAACTGACAGGCCGAGCTTGCATGAAACACTTCTTATCTGATGACAGACAAAATGAATGAGCTTTTAAGGCACCGGGTAGAAAGTGCAGTCTGTGGCTGTGTCTTGCTGTTTTGAGAATCCACTCTTGTACTGTTATTATTTCAGTTAAGTTTTGAGACGCTCCCTTGGATTCCTCACTCCTTACTCACCCCCTCCCTCTCAGCCCTGCAGCTTCATGACTCAGCATGATTTGTATATATCCTGCTCCCGTGCTGATAAGAGGTAGATAACTGGCGTCCTGGCAAATCCCCTTTAAGATTGATAACTGATCGCTTCTCTCTAGGTGGAACCCCAACAATACTATAAAACACTGATTTAGGCTGATCAGATTATCCTATGCATTTACCTTGATTGCAATCATCATTATATAATAGAAAGAGTACAACAAATGCAGTGCTATCCTCTCCTGCCTTTCACCATGCCACACACTGCTGCCTGCTTAATACAAGCAAGATTGTAAACACCTCTCAAACAACACTAAACTGTCTGGGCCCATCCACTTGTCAAGGGCATGGATATGGGTTAGTGAGTGGTTAATCTAGCCCTGCAGCTAACCGCCATAACAGATCACTGCATCTAGATAGCTTGACGCATAAACAGATACACAGCTGATACAATGTGTTTCACTCAATCCTATGATGTGCTGGAGATGAAGGATGCAAAATGAAAAAATAGAAGTCATATCATAATACATAAAGCATCGTAAATATGAATGCAATTGTCCTCAACCTGTGTTTTTCAGTTGTACATGGCCACAACTCACAGCCGCTGGCCCTTAAAGTTTGCTGAGAGTTATAGCTTTTCAACAGCTTGAAATAAACGGGCTAGGGAAAATTGCTGTAATGCATACACATATACTTTCATAGGGGTGGAGTTAAAATTCATAGGGCCCCATCGCAAAATGAGGTGAGCCCCTACCATCTAATGAAAGGAGACTGAAAGAGCAGTATAAGTGGCTGTCTGTCTCCGGCGGCCACAGTGGGTAGGAGACGGACCATAGGGGGCAAGAGTTTCCTCCTTGCTCCCTGTCTTCTGTTCCCTGTGGCATGTTTCTGGTGGTCGCAGCGGGCAGGAGTTGGGGGGCAGAAGCTGGATAGCCTATCCATCATCCAGGAAAGGTGGGTGACACTATCCTTCAAAGGTGGCACCCAGTTTTCCTGGATGCTGAATAAACTCCCCAGCCTATATATTTGTATGTGTGGAATGTTTCAGTTCATTTACAGATTCCCATTCGGACTGGACTACTAAAGATTAGATTTTTTAAATAAGATGGTTAAAGATGGTTGTTCTTGGGGAGTGTTAATTTATATAAAAGTTTTTTTGTGCAGTTTGGGCCACATGTATGAATCTCGCCACGTCGGGGCACACCTTTTCGCCAGTTTTCTGGCGAAATTTGCGCCTGATTTATGTCGGCGCTGGGGCGCGCTCATACATACTATGTAAAGTCCGCCGCACCTCGCCAGTGTGTGAGGCGCAGTGTGGGACTTAGGCGCAGTGCGGCGCTGCGCCTAATATTCGCCACCCGAGGTAGTGCGCTCATACATATCATGTAAAGTCCGCCGCGCCTCGCTAGTGTGTGGGGCGCAGCGCGGGGACTTAGGCGCCGTGCGGGGCTGCGCCTAATATTCGCCGTCCGAGGAGGTGCGCTCAAACATGCGGTGAAAAGTTCACCGTGCCTCGCCAGTGTGTGGGGCGCAGTGCGGGACTTAGGCGCAGTGCGGCGCTGCACCTATGATTCTCCAGCCAAGGTAGTGCGCTCATACATAGCATGTAAAGTCCACCGCGCCTCGCCAGTGTGTGGGGCGCGGCGCAGTGCGGGGCTGCGCCTAATATTCGCTGTCCGAGGAGGTGCGCTCATACATGCGGGGAAAAGTCCTCCGCGCCTCGCCAGTGTGTGGGGTGCAGTGCGGGACCTAGGCGCCGTGCGGGACTGCGCCTCACATGTATTCCGAATCGAGACAAGCTGGAAAACAGCGAGAAATCATTAAAGATGTCCGTGCGGAGTATGAATCAAAAAATCGCCTTTATAAAGGCGTCAAACATTATCAGAAAAAGAGCTGAAACCTACTAAAAAAATACATAGATCAAATCACTTTCCAAAAATCCAGAACGGCGCTATATCGGGAATTTGGATATTTGAAATTGCCGGGAAATACAGTAATTCAAATTCTGTAAGCTATTGTCATTGGTCGGCAAAAACCAACCAATCAGAATAGGAGCGACAGTGAACCATTAAAACCTATGGAGAAGTATGGACCAATCAAAATCAAAGGCGGGACAGTTCAAAATACAGTAAAAATGCAGAAAAGAGCTGATTGGTTGAGCTAGCGGGGGCTTGGCAATCCTGGCTAATCAGAATAGGAGCGACAGGAACCCATTATAACCTATGGAGAAGTTAGAACCAATCAAATTCAAAGGCGGGACAGTTCAAAATACAGTAAAAATGCAGAAAAGAGCTGAGTGGTTGAACTAGCGGGGGCTTGGCTATCCCAGCCAATCAGAGCGTAAGCTACTTGTCCCATTGTAGTCTATGGAGAGATCGGGGCAATGAAATCTCGGCTCTCAGCGCCGTGCGGCATGGAGTATGATAAAAAAAATAATTTTTATTAGGTGTAAGATATTATCTGTAAAAGAGCTGAAACCTTCTATAAAAATAAATCAGTCAAATCCCTAACAACGCGTTTGTCGCCAAGACCGGCGCTACTTCAGGAATTGGGATATAGAGAATTGCCGGAAAATACAGTAATTCAAATTGTTTAAGCTATTCTCATTGGTCGGCATAAACCAGCCAATCAAAATAGGAGCGACAGTGGCCATTCTAACCTATGGAGGAGTATTGACAATCAGAATAGGAGTGACAGGGCCATTATACCTATGGAGAATCTAGACCAATCAAATTCAAAGGCGGGACAGTTCAAAATACAGTAAAAAAGGCAGAAAAGAGCTGATTGGTTGAGCTAGTGGGGGCTTGGCTATTCCGGCCAATCAGAGCACGAGCTACTTTCTCATAGAGTTCTATGGGGAAAAGAAATGCAGAGCGAGCTCTGTTTGTGATTGGCTAACTTAAAAGGTTATTTGGACCAATGGGAGAGCGAGCGACGCTCCTATGGGTTTTCTAATGCAATCTGGAATAAAACTGTACATGGCCGAAATCAAATGATAAGACTACAGAAGTTGTACCGATGTGTATATAAAATGAACAATAATATGGGGGTAAAGAAAAAAAAATATTAATTCAATAAAATCATGTTTATTTCTTTATTTTTGTTACACCCATACTATTGATCCTTGGCTAACGAAAATAAAGAAATAAACATGATTTTATTGAATTAATATTTTATTGTTCGTTCTTGCCGCACGGAGCTGAGCGCCGAGATTTCTGTTGCGATCTTCTATATGTTTCCTCTCATGTTCCGTTCTCGCTTCACTTCGCCTCTGCCGGAGCATTTAGACCAGAATCAACCAGGTCTGCCTGTCGGAGCTGCCGAGCGCTGCACTGCGCCGCACTTTGCCGACCCGCGATCGTACATGCCTCGGAGTTTTCGGGCGCGCCGTGTCCCGCCCCAGAACGCCTACACCGCGCCCACACCGCGCCCATTACACGCCCCTTCATGTGAGGCGCAGCTGAAAGTGGCGAACGTTGCGCCTAACACCGCATCCCTGCGTCTAACAGGGGATTCGGGCCGGTGAGGCGCAGTATACGCCAGAAAACAGGCGTAAAGCCCGTTCATACATGTGGCCCTTTGTGTCTATTTTTTTTTTCTCCATTCAATTCCATCGTTAGTAACTGAGCACTCCTCAATTAGCTTTCTTCCAGGGCCGTTTCACAGTTGGGTGTAGTGGACATGACCTTTTGTGAAGGGAGTGTGGCTCGATATAAAGGGGCCGTGGATTAATTTTCTGGCATTAAATGTGCCAAAAGTGATTAGACTGCCTAATTTCCCGATTGTATGGTGCGTCAAATGAACATGTTTGGCGCATTGTGTTCCTGGCCCGACACTTTGTAATGGGCCAAAAATGTGGGGATGTTCTGGGAGCGTTCTGGGGGGAGTGTTGCACCACATTAGTACTATTAGACTCATTTATGAATGTGGCTCGGCAAAACTAGGCGCATTACTGCTCGACAGGCAGACCTATTGCAATGTGGTCTACCTGAGCCTGAGGAATCGAAATGGAACTAGATTTGCCATTAGGACAAAAAAAGTCCCTTATTTCTCAACTTCCACCAGTAAAAAAGTAATTTATGATAATTATAAATCTATATAAAGTTTAATTATATAAATTTCATAATTATATAATATAAAACGAATATAAAATTATATAAGATCCAAAAAATCTCCTATAAAATTTAAGTTTTATATAATCTAAAATGTATTTAAAATTAAATAGAAATTACTGTCTCCCATGGTTTTGTCTCTATACAAATCATTGGTGAGGCTTCACATGGAACATGAGGGAGATTTATTAATACTATGTAATATGTAGACTGTGTAGACATAGGGCCACATGTATGAACCTATTTAGCTCTAAAACTCACTCTTTTGCCCACAGTAACCTATGGGCAAAAAAGTGAGTTTTAGACCTTAACAGATTCATATATGTGGCACATAGAGTGACATGTATGATCTAGGCATATAGAGGCCAGTACATCAGTATCCTGGTGCCAAAAGAAATCTGCTCTAATGTGTACAGTTCTGGGAACTGCTGCATAAGAAATGAGTGGATTGCAAGAAAGATTTGGGATTATTCAGTTTGGAAAAAAGATGGCTCAAGGGCACTTTAACCCCTTACCGCCGGGCCCAGTTTTGGCCTTTCTGACAGAGCCCCATTTTTTAAATCTGATGTGCCACCTTATGTGAGAATAACTTTTTGACATTTTTACCTATCCATGTGATTCAGAGACTGTATTCTCGTGACACATTGTGCTTTAAGTTAGTAAGAAATTTTACTCCTTGTTTATTTGTGAAAAATATACATATGCATATAAAAGTATCGTGAAAAATGTGAAAAATGTACTATTTTCAAACTTCAAAAATTTCTGCGTGTAAGACAGATAGTTATGCCACTCAAAATAGTTTACAAATAGCATCTACGATATGTTCACTCTAGGTTGGCATCATTTTTTTAAAAGTCTTTTTTTATGATATTAGGGGGCTTAGAAATTTTGTAGTAATTTTCAAATTTTCAAGAAAATTTGCAAAATACATTTTTTTAGGGACCACTCCAGTTCTGACGTGATTTTGATTGGCCTATATGTTACCCCCATAAATGACTTCATCTAAGAAACTACACCCCTTAAAGAATTCAAAACAGCATTTAGGAAGTTTATTAACCCACTAGGTGTTTCACAGGAATTAAAGCAAAGTGGAGGTGAAATTTCAAAAATTTTTTTGCAGATTTTCAATTTTCGTCCATTATTCGCAAGAACACGGTAGATGTGATAAGGGAAATGCAACTTTACCAGTTTCAGCTGTGCTCAGAGATATCCCATATGTGGCCCACGTGCGCAATTTGACTCAACCACAAGCCCCAGAGTAGGAGGAGCACCTACCGGACTCTGGGGTCTTATTTTCATTACGATTTTATTTAGGTGCCATTTCAGGTTTGCGGACACCCTAAGGTGCTAAAACTTAATAAACTCCCTTAAAAGACCCCATATTGGAAACTACACCCCTTAAGGAATATACCCAGGGGTGCAGTGAGTATATCAACCCCACAGGTGTTTCACAAAATTTTTAGCGTTAGGCTGTGAAAATTAAAATTCGTTTTTTTCCAACAATCTGCAATTTTAGCTGAAAATGTTTTTACAATGAATCCTGGAAAAAAAGCCCCTGAAATTTTGTTACACAATTTCTTCCAAGTTCAGCAATATCCTACATGAGGGTGTAAACTGCTGTTTGGGCGCATGGCAGGGCGTATAAGGAAGGTAGTATTATTTTGCTTTTGGAACACAGATTTCGGTGGGGTCATGTCGCATTTGCAAAGCCCCCAAAGTACCAGAACAGGTGAAACTTTCCATAAGTTACCCATTTTGGATTCAACACCCCTCAAGTATCGCATCTAGGGGTGTACTGTGCATTTTGGGTGTATAGTTGTTTCACAGTGTTTTTTAGCGTTGGGCCATGAAAATGGGGGGACAAATGCAGTTTCATCATTGTTTTTTGGGCTTCATTTTTACAGTGTTCGCTGTACAGGATAAATGACATGATAACTTTACTATGGGGGTCGGTACAATTGCAATGATATAAATTTTATGTATTTTTTTATATTTTATTACTTTTACACAATAGAAATAGGTCTATAAAAAATTGCATTTCTATGTTGTCCTAATCTGACAGTCATAACTTTTTCATTATTCTGTATAAGGAGCTGATTTTTGGCTTGTCTTTTGTTTCACTTTTTTTTTTTTTACTTTTTTTACACTTTTTTTCACTTTTCCCCAGAGAGGATTTGTAACAGCAATCTTCAGATTAGTGTTACAAGGCAGGCCAGTACACAGTATTGCTGCTGTGTACTGGTCGCCATGGTGACTATCATTGTGGGCTATGGTGACATCACAGACGACCTGGGAAGTGACTTTCACTTCCCGGGGTCGTCTGGTAGGAGATTGCTGCCGCACTATCGTACAGCAGCGCGCCGCGAGCAGGCAGCGGGAACTTCAGATCGTCAGAGCTAAGGGGTTAAATACACACGGCCGGAGCTCACTCTGCCCTTGGGTGATGCGGCATGAGGCCAGCGGTAATTTACTGCTAATCCCATGTCGCGATTGTGCGGGGCTCGCTTGTAAGGCCGTGTTCACACGGCTTATTCCCGACGGATTTGTGCGCCGTATTGAGCGCACAAATCCGCCGTGAATAAGGGGCGGGACGGGGGCGGGGCCGGAGCGCGGCGGGGGCGCCGCTCCCGGCCCCATAGACAATGCATTGTTTACGGCGCGTCCGCGCCGTAAATAATGTGCATGTCACTTTCTCCCCCCGCGGCGGATTCGCCGAGCGGGGAGGAGCGACGGATTCCACTGTTCTCAATGAGAGCAGTGGATTACCGTAATTGCTGCCGCGGATTGGCGCCGTACTGAAGCGCAAATCCGGCGCGCAGTACGGCGCCAATACGCGGCAGAATAAGCCGTGTGAACGAGGCCTAAGCCCGCATAATCGCCAGGACGTATGCATAGGTCCAATGTCGGGAAGGGGTTAATTACCATGTACAAACATGTGAATGGAAAATACTGAGATCTCTTGCATGATCTCTTTACACCTAGGTCTGTAACCAGGAAAAGGGGACATCCTCTACATTGAGTGGAAAAAAGGTTTTACCAACATGGGAATTCTTTACTGTAAGAGTAGTGAGATTATGGAACTCGCCGCCACAAGAGGTTGCAATGGTTGAGTCATTGAACATGCTCAAGAGGGGCTTAGATGCTTTAAAAAATGTAATACTAGAAGTTATGGTTATAAGATTATGTAGATAGGAAAGTGATCCAGGGAATCATTTAGAATTGGGCAGGAATTTTTATTAAGCAATTGTCATCTGCCTTACAGGGGTTTTTGCCTTCCTCTGGATCAACACTGTAGGGTTATAGGTTGGACTCGAGGGACCCGTGTCTTTTTTCAACCTTATCCGCTATTAAACTATTACCAGGAAAAAAGATACCTGGTTTGGAGTGTTAGAGACAATGTTCAGTTTTCTGGTGTAATTTGAGCCAAAAAGAATATATGAACAGGTGGACTCCAAACTTTGGCGTGATAAGTCCCTTTGTAATGCGCCGAAGACACTTTTTAATGCGCCAAACAACAAAAGGTGGTGCCTGAGCCAGACTTGTGGTTTTGGCTCTACACTGCCCTGTATGTATGACCTGCAGAAGAACAGCCAGACCAGGGTAAAGATGGTGCCTGAGCCAGACTTGTGGTATTGTCTCTACACTGCCCTGTATGTATGACCTGCAGAAGAACAGCCAGAAAAGCCTAACCGGAGTGCCTGAGCCAGAATCGTGGTAAAGGCTCTACACTGCCCTGTATGTATGACCTGCAGAAGAACAGCCAGACCAGGGTAAAGGTGGTGCCTGAGCCAGACTTGTTTTATTGGCACTACACTGCCCTGTATGCATGACCTGCAGAAGAACAGCCAGACCAGGGTAAAGGTGGTGCCTGAGCCATACTTGTCGTATTGCACTACACTGCCTTTGTATGTATGACCTGCAGAAGAACAGGCAGACCAGGGTAAAGGTGGTGCCAGAGCCAGACTTGTGGTATTGGCTCTACACCGCTCTGTATGTATGACCTGCAGAATAACAGCCAGACCAGGGTAAAGGTGGTGCCTGAGCCAGACTTGTGGTATAGGCTCTACACTGTCCTGTATGTATGATCTGCAGAAGAACAGCAGACCAGGTAAAGGTGGTGCCTGATGCCATACTTGTGGTATTGGCTCTACACTGCCCTGTATGTATGACTGCAGAAGAACATCCAGACCAGAGTAAAGATGGTGCCTTAGCCAGACATGTGGTATTAGCACTACACTGCGCCTGTATGTATGACCTGCAGAAGAACAGCCAGACCAGGGTAAAGGTGGTGCCTGAGCCAGACTTGTGGTATTGGCTCTACACTGCCCTGTATGTATGACCTGCAGAAGAACAGCCAGACCAGGGTAAAGGTGGTGCCTGAGCCAGACTTGTGGTATAGGCTCTACACTGCCCTGTATGTATGACCTGCAGAAGAACAGCCAGACCAGGGTAAAGGTGGTGCCTGAGCCAGACTTGTGGTATTGGCTCTACACTGTCCTGTATGTAGTGACCTGCAGAAGAACAGCCAGACCATGGTTAAAGGTGGTGCCTGAGCCAGACTTGTGGTATTGGCTCTACACTGCCCCTGTATGTATGAACTGCAGAAGAAAGCAGACCAGGATAAATTTGGTGCCTGAGCCAGACTTGTGTATTGGCTTACACTCGCCTGTATGTATGACCTTCAGAGAACAGTCAGACCCAGGGTTACAGGTGATGCCATGAGCAGCTTGTGGTTTGACTCTAACTGCCCTGTAGTATGACCTGCAGAAGTCATACAGTCAGACCAGGGTAAAGGTGGTGCCTGGAGCCAGGACTTGGGTTATTGGTCTACACTGCCGGGTATGTAGGACCTGCAGAAGCACAGCCAGACCAGGGTAAAGGTGGGTGCCTGACCCAGACTTGTGGTATTGGCTCTACACTGCCCTGTATGTATGACTGCAGAAGAACAGCCAGACCAGGGTAAAGGTGGTGCCTGAGCCAGACTTGTGGTATTGGCTCTACACAGCGCCTGTATGTAGACCTGCAGAAGAACAGCCAGCCCAGGGTGGAAAAAGGTTGCCTGGAGCCGGGAACTTGTGGTATTGGCACTAGACTGCGCCTGTATGTATTGACCTGCAGGAGAACACCCCAGACCAGGGTAAAGGTGGTGCCGTGAACTCCCACTTGTCGTATTGGCTCTAAAACTGCCCTGTATGTTATGACCTGCAGAGGAACAGCCAGACCAGGGTAAAGGTGATGCCTGAGCCCGAGTTGTTTTATTGACTCTACACTGCTCCTCCACCTGCACCTGCAGAAGAACAGCCAGACCAGGGTAAAGGTGGTGCCTGAACTACACTTGTCGTATTGGCTCTACACTGCCCTGTATGTATGACCTGCAGAGGAACAGCCAGACCAGGGTAAAGGTGATGCCTGAGCCCGAGTTGTTTTATTGACTCTACACTGCGCCTCCACCTGCACCTGCAGAAGACCAGCTTCATACATTCTGGTGCCTTCTACAGTACCATAAAGCTATTTACAACTGGCCTGTCAGTGCCTAAGTTCATACATGTCGTCCACAATGTGGGATGGCATTGATGACATGCAGACCACTGTGCCGTCAAGTCAGTGAGATCTAGATGTGACCAGGTAAAGGCCAAACCATGCCAAAACATTAAAATGTTGCTAATACATCTGGACTTTTGAATCAATCCACCGACTGATTTGAATTATCTATGTACTGTATCAATGAGGGTCTCTCTACCTCTGTAATCTATACAATAAATTGCACTTCTGGATCAAGACATGGTGTGCTGTGGATTTGCTACTTAACCAGAAGAATTGGGCTACAGCACTCAGGATGGCAGGTGGTATCCAGAACTCTGGGCGACTGAAGCAGGTGAACAGGAATCAGATGTTATAAGATGGTTATTTGGATCTGTGATGATTTGTGATCCTCATAATGACTGGACTACAAGACAGATCTTCATAAAACACAGCTTGTAAACTCTGCCTCACTTATTCATGTACGTGCACCAAGAGGCCAAAGGTTCTCAGCTCTGTGACAGCACCACCGCTCTGTGTGTGGTCAGCATATCAGTCAATTAGTGGTAATAATAATATTTATCCTCTGCAGCAATGTGGAACATGACGGCTCTGCTACAATGATGGCAGGGGGCCCCGACTAGATAAACAGTCTACACAAATACAAGGGAAATCATAAAATCCCCCAAATAGTGGCCCTTATTTCCTCATGAAAACCAACTGCTCTTAGTGCACTTTTTTCAAGATGTATCCTGACATTATGGAAAACCACATCCAGTTAGTGCATAGAACACATAACTGTAGTGTGACCTGAGCTACAATGTCTGAAGAGGTAGTACTCAGCAGGACCGTCCTGTGTGCCCAATTTTGTGGGTGGAATTATTTAAATAAAGAGAATGTTTATGTAAATTGGGGCTTTGAAATGGCGAAAGGCATGGATTATTTGTAGACTAGGACATAACTATAGAGGGTGTGGAAATTATAGTCTCATCCTAGGCCAGGCGTTTGAGGGGGTCCAAATCCTAACCAATGCGATGCAGGACCATGCATAGAAAAATAGTGCCCACTGTTCCCTTATTGCCACTCTTTTTGTATGTTGAACTCCCCTACTCTGCCTGTCCTAGCAGCCCCTGGTAAAGACAGCATTGTCTAATGTAAATTACTAGATTGAGAACACTGCAGAATTAAAGAATATTGCTGCATTCAGGAGGTTTTTCACTGCTGTGTGTGCAGGTGAGGAGTAGTACTAGTCATGGTTACTATATGATTTATATCTGTATTTTCATCAGTTTTCTCCCTCTGCAAACTCTAGGTATTATTGTCAGTCTTCCCTCAGCTCAACTTCAGAGTGGGTGGAAACTAGCTGCTATGATGTCTCCCATTTACAGCACAATCAGAGAAGAGGAGATCCAGCTCCACCTAAGGGCGTAGCTAAAGGCTGATGGGTCCTGGTTCAAAACTCTCCCTATCACCAAATGGGCAACTACTTTTACCGGATATGGAGCACTTTTAACTTTTTAACAACAGGTTCTCAACATGTTCACATTATAAAAGTTCAAGCAAAATAGAGGAGGTTGCAAGCAGGTTTAAAGGGGTTTTCTCACTACAGTGATTAGCATTCAACATGTATGGAAAGGTAAATAAAGACTATTACCAGATACCTTGCTGTTTTTATTTAATTTTTTTGAGGAGACAAGATATTTTATCTGTTGCAAACGTACACAAGTTTCTCTCAGTTACCGACCATCTGCTCTCTTCTATCTGATTAACTGGACGTTGCTATTCTTCACCACCAATAGCCTGAAAACAATACAGAATTCTGTTATAGAATCTGACCAGTATTTTACAATTATTTTTTTACCGCTTATTTTTTGCGCGGATTTTGCAGTCAGTTTTTGAATTTCAGCCGGCTGTAGCGACTGGGATAGTGGATTCTCTGGACCACCGCAAGCCATGGTGTAAGCCACGCCAGGGAGCGGAGTCTAAGTAGGTCCCAGTTTTCACTAGAGCCCGCCGCAAAGCGGGATGGACTTGCTGTGGCGGGAGTCTACCAGGTCGCTACCCCTGACGTGACTTGCTTGCGGTGGCAGCCGTGGTGCAGCGTTGTACAGAATCGTGAGGCGTAGACAGGCGGCAAGGTCAGGGCAGGCTGCAGAGGGTCGTGGTCAATAGACGTAGCAAGAGGGTAAGGGCAGCCGGCAAGGTTCAGGAACACGGCAGAGACAAGAACAAAGATAAGCTTTCTCTCGGGCACGGAGGCAACAAAGATCCAGCGAGGAGCGACAGGGCAGAGCCCAATATATAGGGTTAGCGTCCGGCGATTATTCAATCACCGGCGCGCTGGCCCTTTAAATCTACATGAACAAGAGCGCGCATGCATGCCGTGGCCGGCAGGGGGAGCAGACGGAATAGGAGCGTGGTCAGATGAGTAGGAGCCGCGAGTGCGCCCACGGCCGGTCCCGCGGCCAGCGGCGCTACCCGTTCCTGGCATTGATACAGAGGGACGAACCGCGGCGCCACTCGCAACACCGGCCCATTAACATTGAACAGTACTATACTCTGCTGTTTTCAAGTGAAATACAATGGATTATAGAACATGTTCTAAGTTTTTTGAACAGATTTTGGGTTTGGAATCCAACATCAGAAAATCTGTGCTGTGTAGACTAGAGCTCAGAGTTTTTATTGCGGTCTATGAGGACGATTTACAGTCTGATTTTTGCAGATTCTAAATACTGAATCTGCTTAAAAATCCAACAGTAAATCACTGCCGTAAAGACATAGCCTAAGGTATGGTCACATGGTGCAGAAATGCTGCAGGTTTTCTGCAGCTGAACTGCATGAGAAAAATCCTCAGAGTATCACTTTAGCAGCAAAGGAAATGAAATTTTTAAAAATCTCATCAACCAAGTACAGAAAAAATCCATTTGGAATATCGGCAGTGCAGATTTGAAATCCATAGCATGTTACTTTGTATTGTGGATGCACTGAAGATTTGATGCTGATTTTCCCAATGGACTTCAATAGGGAAATCAAAAGTCAGCCAATGGCACGTGACCATTGAAGCTGCTAAAAGTTCCATTAGGCTATGTCTACACAGTACTGGTTTCTGGTTGAATTTTCGACATATTCAGTATTTAGAATCTGCCAATAATCCAACTATAACCAATTCCCCTATAGGCCTCGTTCACACGGCTTATTTTGAGATGGATTTCAGTCCGTATTGCACGCCATACTGTGCTGCAATACGGCTGAAATCCATCCCAGGCATTACAGTAATCCACAGTTCTCATAGAGAACTATGGATTCCGTCTCCCCTCCCCGCTCGGCGAATATGCCGAGCGTGGAGAAAGTGATATGCACATTATCCCGGCGGGATACACGCTGTGGATAATGATATCTATGGGGCCGGAGCAGAGAAGCCCCCGCCCCGTACACACGCCGTAATTGCGGGCAAAATCTGTCCCGCAATTGCGGCGTGTATAAGCCGTGTGAACATCGCCATAGACTGCAAAAGAAAATCTGCACGGATTTTCTACTGTCGGATTTCTAAATCGCCGGCTTATAGAACATATTCTGTCTTCTGGCAGATTCCCCTACACTTCAATGTACTAGAAAATCCGAAATCCAAAAACGGACCACGTTTTTTTGCGCAAACCCACACCAAAACCCGTGATACGGTGATTTTAAAATACCATCGAATTTTCAACGGCATTTTAACATTAGCTGTCTGGACATAGCCTTAAAATCAAGACCTGAAGAAAACTGAAGACTGACACAGCTCTGGATCCGGGATGTGGGAGAAGAGGTGAATATGGCTTCTTTTGTTTTCAATAGGCAGCAGTATGGCAAAAATAAAATAACAATTCTAACTATGTAAAATTTATAATACATTCCTTTTTTTAATTCAGTTTATGTGATCCACACTAAAAAATTCACAGCAGCAAATCCACAACAATTCCACATGATTTGGTGCAGATTTGATGCTCTGTATGTACATACCTTGCTGTGCTTCTTCTGCGGAGGTCTCGTGAACATTCTCATTGTCGTCACTCCTCAAGCCCTTCATTGCAGAATGGGTTTTGTTGCAGGATACTAACCAGGTCTAAGTTCCAGAGATAGGGGGACATGTATGAACGGGCTTTTCGCCTGTTTTCAGGCGTCTCCTGCGCCTCACTGTGCCGGCTCCGCTGTCAGACGCACTAATGCGATGTAAAGCGCAAGCTTCGCCACTTTCGTACGCGCCTATGATGGGGCGTGCTGTGGGCGTTCTGGGGCGGGGTGCACCAGATTCGGACACTCCGACGCATGTGTGAATGCCGGTCGGCAAAGTGAGGCGCATTACAGCTCCAACAGGCAGACCTAGTTCAATGTGGTCTACCTGAGCAGGAGGAGGCGAAATGGAGCTAGAAATTATTTTAATGGTGCAAAATGTGCTCTAGATCTACAGTTACAACAGTACAATAATAAAAAAAGAGTTGTCTATAAAATTAATGCATTAATAAAGATAAATATCCAAGTTGTATAAAAAAGATTTCAATGTATTGAAAAAGTAGATCCTTTAAAAATAATGGAAATATATATAATATCTCAAAAGAAAGAAATATCAGCTATAAAAGGTCTTAAAAATTCCTAGAAAGTTAAACTAATTTTACATTAAATAAGCCACTGATGATGTTGTACTGATGTTAATTTTTTTTCATTTTTAATACCAACAATTGGAGATGTATTTTTGCTGCTTTCACCTTTTATTCTATTTAGTATATACAGCAAGAGCCAGCACAGCACAGGTATTGCTGGGACCTGTGGTCCTCCAAGCAGGATTTCTAGTCACTGACATGCTTAATGATTTTTCGCTGATTTCCAGCCTGTCTAGAAACTTAAAGGGGTTTTGCCAGGACGTGCCTTATCTGCTAAGACGCTAATGTAAACAAGCCAGGATGAGCTGAAAGAGAGAGAGACTGATAGTGTGAAATGTTCACTCAAATAATCAAACTACAACTAGTGGATTCTGTATACAAAAGACAACACATTTCTCCACAGCAGTCTTGAAAAGCTTCTTCATGTTCCTGTCATCAGTATAAAGCAGGGATTCGACTCAGATAATCACTCTACAACTAGTGGATTCTGTATACAAAAGACAACATATCTCTACCTGGTGCCTTGAAAGCTTCTTCAGCTCCCTCTCACCAGATAAGAAGTGTTCTCTGCACAAGCCCGGCCAGCAGCTCTTGTCTGGTCGTATCTAGTGTAAGCATTTAAGTAACTGAGGGCAGGTAAGGCAGCCTGTAGCTCTCTGAGGCTGCAATTTTTGTAATCACATATATTTAGAAAAGTGATTAAATACCCATTTTGGAGGATCCCAGTCAACATTACATTGTGGGCAAAACCCCTTTAATACATGTTAGGCGCATTTATTTTATGCGCTAAGTTCCGAAATGCGCCTACCACAGGCGGCGGGGAATTTACCGCATGTATGAGCGCACTACGGGCGCAGCCATACATCAGGCATAGTCTCTAATCAGGAGGTAGGAACAAGCAGGTAAAGACAAGGTCAACACAAAATCAAAGCTCAAGCCAAACAACTGGTGATGGTGCCACAGAGTGGACAAAATCACATGGTTCATAAGACAGAAGTTGAGATCTCACAATCAGGGAAAGATTCAGCTCTTGGGCCCCAATGCATAATCTATAACAGGACTCCACCTACCAAATTTCATTGATAATACTGGTGTCTTCTATGAGAGTAGGTTTCTGGAGAAGGCTTCGTGATCATGAAATGTATCCAACTGCCAGATTTGGAGTCGGAAAGGAGTTTTCCCTTAAATGAGGACAATCCCATGACTTCAACCTCACGGAGTTTTTTGCCTTCCTCTGGATCAACACTTTAGGACATCAGGCTGAGCTGGATGAATTTCTGCCTTTTTTTAGCCTCACAAACTATGCAATCATGTACATGGGGCAAGGGGGCATTTGGGCTACTCTAAGGCTCTAGTGTGACTATTACTTTGGCATTTCACATAGCTACATGGCTGCCGCCAGCCATTGATTAGGAAATATAGGGCTGAGGCCTGGGGTACTTGTGCTATAGTAACATCTCTTGATCATTGTCTGATGTCATTAAAGACACCAAATGCTTCAATGAAATGATACATTACAAATGATGGCATCAATCAAAGCAATACATTACAGGATTGCTATGTGGTGCAGGGGCAGACATGGAGAATCAAGTCAATGGACAGTTTTGCATCAGTCACAGCTGATATGAAGTGCCATTACAAGAGAACCAACTGCTGGGGACAACCTGGGTACACTGTGATTTGGAAATTCTAACTAAACATTGTATGTTTAACCAAGAAATGTTCACATGCACTTATTGAGCAGCATCTAGACACTGTGGATACTAATCTGGATACTCTGGATACTAATCTCTACTTACTATTGTTACCTCTATGACCACTGGGCATTGACTGGACTTGTCTTAATTACCCAGTCTTGACCCCCTGACTTGTTTATATACACTGAGCCATTATCCTTGTCCCAACCAGCTCTATGACCTTGACCCCCTAGTTTTCTTCTACTGACTCCTACTCCTATTGTGAGCTGCCTATTAGGCAGCATAATGAGGAGGCTAATGGCCTCATCTCCAAGACCCTTTGGTTATCTCTGATGAAAATGAAGGTTTATCAGAGTGTGTCTCCAGAAGAGGTGGCTCCAGCCGACAGCGCACCTCTGGGTACACCATCTGTCTTCTCAGGACAGGGTTTTCCCATACACCCGATATTAAGCTATTCTACCCAACACTTTGTTTCTGGTGGCTTTCAACATGTCAGTGTGTTGACCTGATTATATACACTGTTGACATAAAACTGCCTAATGTAATTTTAAGGATCTGTCGACTCAGTATTTCTGGAGTATAATGAATAGTTTTTGCTCCCTCCTGTAGCCATACACACCCTTCTATTGTAGAGGGACTAGACCATTGTCATGCTTTCAGCTCTTTCCACCCAGTCTGTTAGACATTATTAGAAGGTCTGGGTGGGACACTGCACAGATGGGTAAAGTACAGACTAGGGAGGGTCAGGAGTCACCCCAAACAATAACATGGATGTGCTAACCTGAAGGTCTATACACTATGAGGAAATACGAATAGTGCAGCTAAACAATGATATCTTTCTTTTCAGAAATGTCTGTTAATCGTGAAGTCTGATTTATTGCCTATTAATCAGGTTAGTCCCCGGGGCAAACTGGTCTGTGATATCCTAAATTATTTCCATCTTGGTCTCCTCAGTTGCATTAGTAACAATCAGTCACTTAATGAATTTGTTTAATACATAGATCAGGGTGCACAACCTTTTCTGGTCCAAGGGCCACATTGTCATATGATACCTCTCATAGGAGCCGCAGTAAATCTTGGAGGGGTTTTCCCTATCTGAGACCTTCATGGCGCTTCAATTGTAAATACTCAAAAGGGCTGAGAGATCTTGGTAGCACTTTAGGGATCAGAATGCGGGGTCCCTGCTCAGAACTCCAGAAGGAGAATATGAGTCGCCTATTTTATTATAGTTTTGGGGGACTACAAAGGAGAGAACAACACAAATGTATGGCCTCCTCTCCAACTCCTCTCCTCCATTCTGGAGTCTCTAACCCACGGGTGTCAAACACAAGGCCCGCGGCCTTGTGTTTTCCGGCCCGTCGCGATAGCCCTGACTCCGCACGGCTGTTTTACCACAGCCGCGCAGAGTCAGTCAGCAGCTGCACACTCAGTGCAGCTGCTAGTACAGGAATAAGGCAGAGATCGTTTCCCTCCTACCTTCTCCCTTTTGTATGTACTGTGCTCGTGAGCGCTGTACATGCATACGGCGTTGCAGGGGGCATGACGCATCGCTTTACTCACGCCCCCTGATGTGACGCGACGCTGGGTCTCCTCGTTCGGCAGCCTCTGCCGCCGAGGAGATCTCTGGGAGCTGCTTGACGGCGCAAACGGCATGACATCATGCTGCTTACACCGTACACCAGCTCCAAGACCGGACCGTGCCGCGCTGCACGTCCACCAGGTGAGTAGTTTTTATTTTATTTTATAATCATTAGGGGGGCTATATGGGGCATCTGCATGGCTACTGGGGTGGCTATGGGACATCTACATGGCTACTGGGGGCTCTATGGGGCATCTGCCTGGCTACTGGGGGCTCTATGGGGCATCTGCCTGGCTACTGGGGGGCTATATGGGGCACCTTCATGGCTTCTGGGGGGCTATATGGGGCATCTACATGGATATTGGGGGGGGTATGGGCATCTGCCGGCTTCGGGAGGGTATATGGGGGCATCTACCAGGCTACAGACGGGGCTTATTTTGGGCCCTATCACTACAGGTACATGGGGGGCTATATGGGGCATCTACCAGGCTACAAGGGGCTATATGGGGCATATACCTGGCTACAGAGGAATATATGGGGCATCTGCCTGGCTACAGGGGACTATGTGGGGGATCTCCCTGGCTGCAGGGGACTATGTGGGGCATCTCCCTGGCTTCTGGGGGGCTATATGGGGCATCTACAGGGCTACTTGTGGGGCTATGGGGCATCTGCCGGGCTTCTGGGGGGCTATTTGGGGCATCTAACAGGCTACAGACGGGGCTATATGGGGCATCTACCCGGCTACATGGGGGGCTATATGGGGCATCTACCAGGCTACAAGGGGCTATATGGGGCATATACCTGGCTACAGAGGAATATATGGGGCATCTGCCTGGCTACAGGGGACTATGTGGGGGATCTCCCTGGCTACAGGGGCCTATGTGGGGCATCTCCCTGGCTACAGGGGGGCTATGTGGGGCATCTCTCTGGCTACAGAGGGGCTATGTGGGGCATCTCCCTGGCTACAGGGGGCTATTGGGGCTTTCTCACCTGGCTACAGGGGGCTATGGTGGGGCTCACCCTGGCTATATGGGGCCTTTTACCTGGCTGCAGGAGGCATATTACTACCTGGCTACAGGGGGCAAAATACCTATCTACTTACATGGGCAGATATAACTTTCATCTACAGGGGGCTTTATACCCACCTATCTACATACAAGGGTCATTTGTACCTATCTACCTAAAGGGGACAATATATTCTTCCTGGTTCCCCTCAAAGGACTAATTATAATAGCAATACTGTACAAATGTAACAGTTAAGGAGAAGTTCCATTTACACAGTTCTAAAATTTTGTCGGCCCTTTAAGGTACGCCGTGAGGCTAATGTGGCCGCCGGTGAAAACGAGTTTGACACCCCTGCTCTAACCTATCAGACATTTTTACAGTAGGTCTTGTGAATATGTCATAACTATGTCAGAAATCCAGGTAGAAATGCTTGTCATGTACTAGGGATAACACAGAAACAGTTTTTACTGAATTGCTCATTGAGCTTTATTAAAATAGTATATACAGCCTCATAGTGCCCAGCATAACAATTCCAGCCATATAGTGCCCACTATAACAGTGCCAGCCATACAACGCCCGCCATAATAGTGCCAGCTATAAAATGTCCATCATAAGTGCCAGCCATAAAGTGCCCACCATAACAGTTCCAGCTATACAGTGCCCACCATAACAGTGCCAGACATACAGTGCACACCATAACAGTGTCAGCCATACAGTGCCCACCATAAGTGCCAGCCTTATAGTGCCTACCATAACAGTGCCAGCTGTACAGTGCCCACCATAACAGTGCCAGACATACAGTGCCCACCATAAGTGCCAGCCTTAGAGTGCCTACCATAACAGTGCCAGCTGTACAGTGCCCACCATAACATAACAGTGCTACATTCCTGACGTTACTTGTCTGCTGCCTGCCCTGACCGATTGCTTGTGTTCCGACCACGTCTCTGCTTCATCCCTCTGTAGCACGCTTTTCGGCTTGTCAGCTGTCATTGCCGGGACATACTCTGAGGGGAGCGACCTGGGGGTTTCCGCCATCAAAAACCAACTGGCCTTGTGGCAGGCTCTGGTGTAGACCAGGGGCCCCTTAGACTTCGCTCCTTGGAGTAGGTTACGCCAACCCTGCAAAGATGATCTAGCGGAGCCACCTCCTGCCTCTGGTGTCCTCCGTGACAGTTCACCACATGCTGGTGGAGATTATCTGTATTTTTTAATACTACACTGTTTAATTTTTTAATCTATTTTACTCATCTATTTTTTTCATCTGTTTCACTGTACATTTTTGTAGATATCTGCATAATATTGCAGTTATTGGGGCTAGCACTACCCTGTAGGGGGACAATGGAATTTGTCTACCCTCAATTTTATGGTATAAAATATATCTGCCATTGTTTTTCCCATCCAAGATTGCAGTAGCATGAAAACTGTATACGAAGCCTTACTGTTATGATGTAATGTATATATGTAATATATATGTAATATACTGGTTTTGGATATTGCACACTTTGTGCCAGAATTTAGGCAATTTATATTGTGTTTGATCCTTGACTGATTTCTTTTCTTTTAAGTTGAGCTACAATAAGTCCTTGTCTGTCATAAAACAAGTCATCAGAAGCCTGGTCAGTCTGTGGTTTTTTTGAAACCTTGTTAAGGAAAAAAAAGCTTTTCCCCATTTTTTGTTTTTTGGGAAAAAAAAATTTGGGCCCGAATTTAAAGTTTTGTGACCGGGGTTCCAAAGGGTTTTTTTTCCCTGAAGAAGGGAAGGGACAACTACTCAGAACACCACAAACTAGTACATGGAGTTGTTGACACTCTTTTCCCCCCAGGACCATTACCATAGAGAGACCCAGGCGACACCCCCTTTTCTTTTAACAATTGTTTTTGGCGATTGGGCAGTGTAAAAAGAGTGGGGGTTGGGCCTTTCTTTTCTAAAGTTGGGTTAAATAGAAAAGTGTAAATTTTGCCCGATGCTGTGTTTTCAATTGGGACTCCCGGGGAATTGTTGTAATACTTGAAAGCCCTGACAATGAATACCCTTTTTGAGGCTTTGGTTCACAAAACCCCAATTAACTTAAAAACATCTGTCTCCATTTTTAAAAAATCCAAATTTATGCCAAACCGGGGACAAAGAGATAACGATTGGATTTTCCTTAAAAAGGGACTTGTACTGTTCCTATGTTTGTCAGTTTTTTTTAAAAAACCGTGTTTCCCGTTTAAAAAGTAGTTTTTGGAGCATCTTTTTGTAACTCATGTAATTTTGTTTTTACTTTTCCCGAATCTGTCAGATGAGGTGTTCCCAAATGGAATTTCGGTGGACATTAAAAATTGTTCAATCGTGCTGGGCAGTCAGTGTGTACAGGGACAAAACCTTTTTGAAACTGGTTGGAAAAGCCCAGTTTTCAGGTTCATAATAAAAGTTTAAAAAGGAAAAAAAGGAACACAAACCCAAATTATTTCATAGGGAACACAGGATTTACAAAAAACAGACAGAGTTGTAACATGTCCTCTTAAAAACCCTTTAAACAAACAAAAAAAAAATTTTTTTGCTCTTCTTTTTTTTCCCCCCTTTGTTTCCCAAAAGCCATAACTTTTTTTTTTGTTATTTTTTTATGATGGGATTTTTTTCAGACGCACCGATCAAATATTGTAACTTTTTTATTGTTTTATTTTTTTTTATTTGAAAAATGGTGAAAAGGGGGGTGATTTGATTTTTAATATTTTTTTTTTTTACATTTTAAACCTTTTTTTTTTTTTTTTTACTTTAACATTGAGTTCCTTTTGGCGCTTCAAACCCCCTAGGGGGGCGACGTTAATATAGCATTACATTGCAAGACAATGCATTAGGTGTACCAAGAGGGGGTTTTTCCCACTTTCCCGTTTCGGGCCGGAATTGGGGGAAAAAACATGGAAGCGAGGGAAACGTTTTACAAACTCCCCCTTGCCAGTTAGCACATCGGGGGCTCGGGATCTTATGCGAAGGTCCCGATCGGACTGAAAAACGGTCATTCATTTAGACCCGCGGGCCCTCTTTGCCACCCCCTCTAAAGGGGTTAAACAGTGTTTCTCCAAACCTGTTTAAAAACTCCCTTTCCACCCCATGATACCCATACGTCAGGGGGGTTGAAAGGGTTAATGTTAAGATGAACTGAGCTCAAGCCTGACTTAGCCTTGGGGAAACCATCATTTATTTTTTCTGGAACCCCCTGCAAACATCTTGTACTATGCACAAGTAAGAGAAGGTTACTCAGAAATTAGATGATTAAAACAGTTGGGACTCTCAGAGATAAACTGCTATCTCTGCAGGGTAGCGGCAGCAAAAAGTTTAGTTCCTGCAGCCCACACGGGACACAAAGCATTACATGGTGTCCATTAAATTTAATGGATTTTCCAAGCAATTTATGGACAAGCAAATCATCTGAAAAGGGGACCATTATCCCTTTGAAAATTTAATCATGGAAATTTTCCCCAAAGTATTGAAAATGGGTTATCTAAACCAGACAAAACGTCGTAAATTATCCCAATGAGTGTTCTTTTATAACCTGTAATAAGCTGCCAATGAACAATATATAATATTAACTTCATATCAAAACCAACCAGCCCAGCTTTACTCATGTTCATGCTTATCACTTGTGATATTCTGACCTTGGCTAATACTTGCCCTCCTTTATCATGGTAATAGCTCTATGAATTATTTGGAATAAAAACATCTGTTTTTTCTACATTTATGTAATATACAAACACTGATGGTGGGAGTAATGCTAAATCCTATGGAGAAAATGCATTCTTCTATTCTACCAGTGGTCTATCATTTCAAGCATTCATTCACAATGTTCTCTTTATATAATGTATAAAAAAAATTAACCAAAAGCACTACCCTAAAATCCCATACATATAAACATGGCATCAGGCTAGAAATAAAATAAAAGCCACTAGAATAGCAGGTCAGTGAATAGAAACTACGGTAGTGATCTTGCTTGGTGCATCTGAAGTCCCAGTAAGACCCACGGAGTGTCCTCTCTTGTTTTATGCAAAATAAAAGCATTAAAAAAAAACTATTTTGTAAGATTTAATTCGAAAAAAAATTTAAAATATAGAAAAACGAGTGAAATTTAATTAACCCCCTTTCGACATTTTACTTTCCCCAAGTAAATCAGGTAGGGGTTCCCGCAATTGAGTATGGGTAGCCATGGAATCTTGCGACTCACAATGAAAAGGGGCGTTGATTGGTTTCTATGGGCAACAAAGAAATTTTTTAGATAAAACATTTTCATACAGTGGGCCCAAAAAAGGGGTTTTTAATTTGGGGTTTATACTGTTTAAAAGAGAGGGGTCATATTTACCTAATCCAATATTCATACTCTGATGATTAGAGGCAGAAATGTTTGTTGGTAGTTTGTGGCAGAATATTCAAATGAGCGTCTTTATAGAATCCACACTGTAGAACTTCATCAGACTTCATCCCAGCAAGAAAAGGTGCGCAAAAGATGTATGTAGTTGGGAGCGTGAAAGTTTCCATAATTGTAGGGAAGGGTTTGATTTATTTCCTAGGCACCACAACACATGTTCCATTTCCTGCTGCACAGCCCCGCTACTATGACAGACATAGTTTAATAGGCAGTTGAACTGGACCATGTATGACTACAACTTTCAGCGAGTATTAACAGGGCTTAGATGACACTCCAATATTTTTGGGGCTGATGCTTTTTAAAGTCCGAACATAGTAAAACCCCTCTTCCAAATATATGAGCAACAGATTCCATAGAAATCTACAAGTCTTTGATGTTCAAACAACACTAGTTGCGCGTACCTCCTAAGTGCATACGGACTGTGAATGCCCAGCATTATGGAGCTGGCGTTTTCCCGGAACAACTGACATTGGGGTGGTGGCTGAGTTCTCCCCAACGTTCCATGTCCAGTGTTTTACCAGGCTCTATAAAAAGTCGCTGTCTCTCCAGGTAATCGTGGGGTGTGGTCAGAAATCTCTGCCTTGAGCTTGTGAGTGTGAGGAGGCTCTTACCCCTCAGTCGCTTGATACCAGTGGATGACTGGTGACGTGATTGCGCTGTCAAGAGGTTGCATTGGATGGTAGTCAGAACAACAGTTTCGTAGAGGAAATAACTAATGTGTTTAGTTAAGATGGCCTAGGATTTTGTTTTAGAGTGTTGGTGTTTTGTTTGTTTTCTCCTGTAAACTGTGGCCCAAGAATAAAGCTGTCGGCTGAGGCCAGTTTCTTTAGACAAACATAATGCCTCTGTATGTTGGAGAGTGACCAACCCGTCTTAACCTATAGCGGTCATTCCCAGAGCTTAATGAACTATAGTCGGACTACCAACGACGTACCAACAATTATAGGTGTCCTCGAACCGGAGACGAGTCCAGGCATGGATGTCCTGCACGAGATTCAGGACTTTATTCACAATACCACCAAATAAAAGACCATAATTTGGGAACTAATTGAGCTGTATGTATTTCTAATGTTAGTTGTTTATTTACGTTTACAAAACAAGCCAGAGTTAAAGTTATGGAAATTATTAGAAAAAGGAGCCCGAATACTGTACATTATTTTTGGATACACCTAAATTTGATTTCTGTAGAGGAAAAACATTAGGCAATCACATTATGCATTCCAATATATAACAACATAGGTTAAGTAAACAACAATATCTCGCAATAAAAATTTGTGGGATATTTCCATGCCTAAATCGTCAGAACATACCAGCTATAACATTTTTATTTAAGGCTGTGACAAAAATGCTATCCCTATGAAAGAGGTATCCAATGACAAATAAAGGCGTTACTTAACTTGTCACACTAAAAATGTGATATCTCTTGTGAAATGTCCGTGTGGAAAGCAATACCTTGGACAAACATCTAGAATGATCAAAAATAGGGTCAATGAACATAGGTCACAAACCAGATCATTCAAAAATAAAACAACATAGGAGAAAAAGGTAGAAAAATAAAGTGAAAAAAGCAGAAAACACACGGGGAGGGGGAAAAATACAGGTTCGGCTTAGACACTTTTTATGACATAAAACTAGGGAGTTAAAATGGTGCATATTAGAGAAAATTGAGGGTAATAATGATCAGGAAGTAAATAGACATCCGCTCCATAGAGAAATATTGGATAAACTAATTACATTAAACAGCTTGCCCCTGGGGGACTTAATGAGGAATGCAAGTGGAGGATCTTTCTCTAATTTGATGTTCTGTATGCTCCTACTGTGTGCCCACCTTGCAGATAAAGATGGTGATGTAATTATGTAGATAGTGCTGTGGTGTGAATGTGAATAATTGTGTGTGTCGTGTATGTGTATATACTACTATAATAAAAATAAATATAAATATAATAGTATACTATATATTAATAATTAATTATAATATATATTATAAATTATTATAAATGATTATATATAATCCACGATCTAGCGTCTTAAGATGATCACCTTTCTAACAATTTGGTGCAATCCTTATCTAGACTAGATTCTAGAAAGCAAATCTCAGAGGCTTATAAACCCCATAATAGAGAAACGCCGTCAATGACATTTTCTCTGTTCAGTAATTGAGTCATTTTACAGCTCCCTTCTTCCATCCACACCTTGTACGAAATGTTGAAATCCACTAATCTGTTTACTGGAAACGTGATTATGCTGCAGATTTCATCACTCTCTGCCTACGGGGACTCCTTCACGTTAATTTATCCTTTAGTGAATGATGAAAATGCTCAATTTTCTGCTAGCAAGGTGGCGTATTAGGAAGAGTTCAATCATGCAGCAACATTCATAGAGGTAAATAGACGAGATTGTGCTAGTAAACTTTTTAAACCTTTTCAAAACATATTTAAGACTCTTTATGTCCACCCATGAAGATATATGCAAAAAGGACAGATTTGCGTCCCCATTTAGGTTTATTAGTAGTACGCACAAGTCGAGTGGTTTCTGCACACTGGATCCCAAACTATGACAATCTTGATCGCTTTTAGGGCTTGTCCCCACAGCATGCAACGCTCCCCCAATAGACTTTAACAGAAAATCCTTGCAACAGTCCCCACTGAACGGATTTTTTTTCCACACGAGTATGGTTTTTTACACCGCTGTCGAGTAACAAAAAACTTAGATCAATTTTTTTTTATTTTTTTTGGAGGCAGAAACATGACCATGGTGGGACAAAGGGTAAACTGGCTTGAATCGAGCAAACTCGGCCAAAAAACACCCCATTGTAAACACCAACCCATATAGGTATACCCATTACAATATGTGTTTGAATGGTATTCCAGTACAATATGGTATCCCAGTACAATATGTGTTTGAATGGTATCCCAGTATAATATGGTATCCTCTCGCACATATATGTCGTTTTTGAATGGTTTATCAGTATTGGTGTTCATAATGATCCTTCCATAACCTTGCTTTCAACTGCGATTCATTGTCATTATCTGAGACTGTACTAGGTGTTTTTTAATCCTTAGTCTTCTAATCCTCGTATTAGTATCATTGGTGTTTGAGTTCACTTCCATGCAGAATTTTCTAGAAAGTACAAGATTCTGTAAATTAAGGTTTAAGCTGTGTGAGCAAGCCTGAAGCAAAGGTGTGTGCTTGGGGGACCAAGGTGTGACCAGGGGTTATAAAAGACCCTGTAGTTGAGATTTTAGCTACAGTTACGATATGTCTACAAGGTAAGCCTTTCCAGTCGTTTATTTTGCGACTGCAAGACTTATATATCTATTTATTTAAAATTAGAACTGTAAAAAACCGATCTGTAAAAAGCATTCATAGACCCCTCAATTTTGATAGCCAAGTTAGTCCACATATGTTTTGTGATTCCAAAGCACCATGTTTACAAAAAACTTGGAACAAGTATTCCATTCTATCTGGCCGTATTTTAAGGTAAAAAAAAAAAAAACGCATCCCAGAGTGTATCTACATCCGAACCCCATAGAGATTAATGTGACTGGTTTTCCGACTGTAAATCTGGCGGAAAAAAAATCACCCTAAAATTCACATTGAAAACCGCATCAAAATACTCTTCTGACAATGCGGTTTTAGGATTCAGAATTCAACGAGTATGTTGTTGATCACTTAGATTAATCAAGTGGTGTACCGCCTGTCCCATGTTCGGCTATAGGACCAGGGAGACGAGGCTCCTTTAATCCTCGCCTCAGAGACTAGAAAAACAGGAGAGAAAGAGCCAAGACGAGAGACATAGATAGACTGTAAGGCTATGGTGCACACAGCTTATCAACGGCGTAACTTCGCGGGAACGGATTTTCTACCCGCAATTACGCCGTGTGCTCACATGAGGCGGGAGCTCCTTCCCCACTATAGATATTCCATTATCCTACGCGCTTGATTACTGCCGTAGAATAATTTACATATACACTCTCTCTCCCTCACTCGGCCAGTTTGTGCGAGTCAGGAGAGGAAACACGAATCATAGTTCTCTACATAAGAACTGTAGACTACCAGCAATGACGTCTGGACGTACTCTCCCCTATCCTATACGAAGTAGAAGAGCGCGAATTATGGACTGAAACATCGCAATACCCACAAATACAAGCCGTGTGAACAAGCCTAAGAAAGGTATGCCAGCATGAGGTACTATGTCCAAGAAGAAACCTCATAATAGTTGATAGCAGTCTCCAGCCTAGCTCAACATTATTGCTATATAGGATTCCAGACCACATAGGGTTAAAGAGAAAGCTCCTGTAGAGAATGTTAAGAGTCTGGATCTGGAATCTATCTAAAGGCACCACACCTGCTGTTCAGTTAGGTATATGCAAGTTATTGCTCGGAGTCTGCTTTAGGTCTCTGAGGATGGTCCAATCTAGCCTGGAGTAAAGAGAACTCTTTGTACTGCACCCATCAGCCTCCTGTCTCTTATTCTGCATTGACACCAAGGACACCTCAGTCATCATCAGAGCAGGAAGACTTATTTACAGGCTGCGCCCTGGTGGAAAAACACTAGAGGAACACCACCTACTGCTGAACCCATAGACTCTTCACTGTGGTGTTTTCAGGTATACATTCGAGTTTGGTGATCTCTGTGACCCAGATGCCACAAATTTACTACTAAACCGACATCCCTCATCTGCCACCCATTGGTCACACACTTTATTGTATCCCGGCTGATAAATATTCATCACCCTGTGGACTATGTCGCTCTGTGTCTACACAGCAATGTCAAAATGCAGTCCAAAATCCGACGGCATTTTACCATTGCTAGACCTCAGCTTTTGGCGCAGATCTGCACTAAAAGCTGCAGTCGGTTTTCAGATTTGCTGTCGACTCCATACGGCCCCTGTACGGGGAATCTGATGGAAATCCGGTCGGAATAATTACCAGCATATTTTGAAACAAATACTGGAATCCCTGTCGGATCATTAAAACCGGTTACAAAAAATCCATTCTGTGTAGACAATACAGGCAAGGATGTTTTTCGATTTCGTCTACACATGACACCTGGGGGTACGCGTTTGGACTTTTCCAAGTAATTCTAAATACTGATCTGACGAATAAATCCCAGCGCTGCTGTTACATGCCATTAGGAGTAATTCCACATATAGGAATTTTAACAATAAATTTCCACGGCAGTATTCCAGTTGGTCCAATGTAAAAAAATCCCTTAAGTATCCAACTGCAATGCTTAACTGGCCATCCATGCTGTAGACTCCACAGTTGACTGATGCGAATAGGATTATACACATCATCGGATTTCAAATCTTGTGGTGCAGACACAAAGAAAAAAAAGAATGGCGACATTCCTTTCAATAGTGGAACCTCATCAATTTGTGCCTTTGAACAGTAGACATGCATGTTATGTCCCGCGATTGAAATATAGGCAAACCCATATTCATAAATCAAGATGCAGATCGCCTCAGCATTTCTGTGGATGATTGTTACCCTTGCCTTGTAGAATACCTTGCAAACTCCTAGCAAAGCAGCAGATGTAACCGCTTTAACAGGGCCTAGCCACTCGAATGATGCAAAATTATATGGGGAAATATGTAAACATTTGCATACTTACCTAATATAGCTTTGTGTCATCACAATTTCTAGAAGTACCAGACAGACAAGGAAGTTGTTTGCTCATGCAAACTGTGGAATGGAAAGTGGTAGATTACATGTATAGTACTACAAGTTTAGTTTGTTGTGCACCATCTGAACAGTAGGATATTCCTGGACATAGTACTCCTATGGCTATTGAAACCGCATTAACATTCAATGTTTATCATGTGCTGACCACCAGCCCTTACGACCCCGTTCACCAATCACCGGCGTTTTGACCGCATTGTTTCGCCCGCCAAAACCTTGTCACGAGGCCCTCCGCGCAAACCTCCTTGCCACTCGGCTGAGTCTCACGCGAGGCGCTGGTCAGGTCTCCGGCGCGGGTGGGGCTTGGTTTGGGGCAGCACGTCTTGTTCGATGGGTTATGCCCACATGCAAATTAATATCGCAGTGGGGCAAACCAGGCGGCCCATCCGCACACCACCCGCGCGTCTACGCCCGCATAGCTACGACCACCGCCGCACAGCACCTAGCAGCCTTCGTCTGCAGGTAAATCCGCGCAGCGCAGAGTCAACGTTCCTGCAAGAGAGTGACAGGATAGAGAGATACATCCACGACGCCGGTTTTGGCTGCGGCCCCAGAAAGTCCGCGGCCTAGACCCGCAATCTGATGATAATCATAACCCGTTTCCCATAAGGAATACCATTTTAATAAAGCTAGCGCATTCGGCCCTAGGTTTTGGCAGCGGAAAACCGCTACGGAACCTGGACGGCCACATAACCTGCATAGCAGCCAAATCCTCGTGTGGAACATAGCCCTAAAGATTCTGTTTGTGCTCATCGGGTCGTACAGATCTATTACCATTGCATCTTTGATGGCCAATAACTATAATCTGCATACTCTTTCTTCCTCTTGTGGAGAAAGGAACATTAATGATAACACACATGGTCAGATGCAGTGACTGTGCGTCTTGCAGAACTTTGAGCCTACCAGTCGCGATCCTTCCCCCCATCTAGAGACATGGCAGCCACAATACGCCAATTTCATCACACGTTCAGAAGCTGGGCAGCTGATCATAGCCATCAGTTGAAGCATGGGATAGAGGCGAGTTAATGTAGCAATCACCTAAAGCCTACTTATGTAGGGGACCCTTATAGCCTATCCTCGTTGGGATCCCAGCTATAGTTTTATCCTTCCAGTTCTACTAACCATGTGGCCCCACCCGTATAGCCTTGCTAACTCCTACCTAGTTGGAGCTTCACTCTATCTCACCACCTAACCAACCGATGTGGAGCAACACCTTTCTGATCTAGCACCAACGCTTACCTTGGTGCGCCACACCTATAGCCTATCTTCTCTACCTACCTACATATGCGTACCCACCTATACGCTATCTACCGTGCCTACTTATTTGGGTCACCCACGTATAGCAGTCACTACCTGGCTACCATTTTGCCAACCTAATGCCTACCTACTACCTGTGGCCTACATCAAGCCAACTTAGCGAACTTTGTGGCCTACTCTACAGCCTAACTATCTGCCTGGCGGCGTTGCAAACCTACACACTGTTGGGCCTAACTACTGCGCACGTACCATCATGGCCCAAGCATCAATCTACCTACCTAGCTGGGAGCTTTCTACTTGGAGCCTATGTACTGCCTAATTACCTGGGGCTTAACTGCTACCTACCTATCAGGAGCCCAACTCTACCAACGCAGAACTTGTGTGAGTACTACTGCCTACCAATGACCAAAATCATATTTACCCTTACCTGGGGCACTATTACTGCCTACCTCCTGACCTGTGGCATAACGTGCTGCCCTACCTTACCGAGTTTTAGAGCCTACCACCTATCTAATTGGGCTCGCCCTACCTTGTATAATGTATGTCTGAGGTCAGGCCATAGCTGTACATCATAATCTACAAGGACCTAATTCCTCTGTTCTCTCCTGTAGAGAAGATTGTGCCATCAAGCTATGCCTGTTTCCTGTTCACTCCCCCTGGGAATTTTGTCTGTACAGTGGTGAGAAGAACAGGACACATAGGGGCTGAAAAAGTAGTGACAATTAAAGACGTGGCAATTTGTCCAAATGTCTGCAGACTGACTGGAGGACCGGGAGAAGTCATCATGGCGGGTCTAAACCAATGAAATAGAAAAGACAAAAAAAAAAATAATGGAGAAGAAAGCGCAAAGTTGAAGAACATCACCTAAGAATCACAAGATGTAACTGCTCTAAACAACTTAGTATCTGCAAGATCCTGTAATACACTGTATCATACCATCTATATGATCACACATTATTGGAGCGCTAAAATTGGTCTGTTGTATAACTACATGATGATGTTTAATTCATGAATAGTATCGGAGGCGTAATATCATCTATAGGGTCAGTAATTAGTGGCCTGCTCTGGGCAGTATAACAGGGATCCCATACATCAGGTAGAATTGTATTTTATAAATGTTGGGCTCTGGCTCGTAGATACAGATTGGTAAGCAGTAAATGGAGAAATGTTTGGGTAAGTGATTTTGCTCATTGGAATATCCATAACTGCGATGACTATTAGAGGTCTCAGTATGTATGTATTCGCTATCAGGGGGCAGTGGGTCCCATATCCAAAAAGTTGCTATTGGGGACCAGTCTTCTCCTCCTCTCTCTATTTAATGCCCTCTTTTTGAGAAAGTCCCTGCAGCAATACACAGAGACCTTTTCCTTTTGTGTGGAATTCTGATTCCTTATCTGCCTACATTACTAACTAGAAGGAATCCATTTGTTTTACATCTTCGTTATTCTACCTATACGGTTCGTTTTTAGATCAACACAACAACTTATTAACAGAAGTGATTTGGCTCTAATATGGGGGAACAACATCATCCAAAATGTATTAGCAGTAGTAAAGGAAGAACACACTAACATATCCAGTAGAACATTTGCTAGCCACATAATAATCTGCTAACTGTGCCTCGGTGTGCCACCTAGTTTTGGTGCACAACAACAATTCCTGGCCTCTTCCTTTTCCAAATCACACACATACAACTACAAGAACTTCTGCTACTACTAATACACTAATACAAAAACTCCCTTATTCCCCCTAGATCCGTCATTTCCCCTATGAACCCCCCCTTGGCTTTATAACTCAGCTATGGTAAGTCTCCAGCATGCCCCACCGTCCCAAGCCAAACAGGAAGCTAAATAGCAACACAGCTGGGTCACGTGTTCACATTGGCCCTTCAACTGTAAATCCAGGTCCCTGGTGATGACCCAGCACTTTTAGCAAGAGAGGGTCCTATACTTGAACAAAGGAGCATATCGTGCCCCATCCGTACATTAGAAAGCAATGACATACAGGAAGTATAAACTGAAAATATCTCTGAACGTCTTAGCCAAGCCCTTCCGCCAGGTGAGCAGTTGGCGCGCACGAGCAGGAATCCTACCAGCACCCTCCCTAGTGTTATGATGAGGGAAGTTTATTGTATGTGGGTGTTGTGTCTCCTTCGTCATGGGACGTCGTTAGCGCAGGGGAGGTTCTTGAGTTTCGAGATGAGAGAATTTGCGCTGAGGGAGTCATTCGACATGTGCTCCCTCGGGGGTGTGAAAAGTGGAGCACGGTCCTGCGGAAGGTGGGCGCGGCACTTTCAGGCTAGTGTACCCAATGAGAGCAAATTGGCTGAGCATCATAGTATGGCTGTTCTGAACCTCCGAGACATTGAATGCGCTGGGGTAGTAATGGTTTTCCCTTCGGGAGATTATGGTCCCAGTCGCATTTGGAGCTCCAAGTGACCTCTGCCCCTGTATTGCGTTTGGTTTGATCAATGGCTCTGAGTGTCTATGGTTGCATGGGTTAGTGGAGCTAACTGTGGACAAGTTAGCTTGGATAAAGTTTGCTGGTTGTTTAAGTATTTATTATGATACTGTTATTACACACGAGGTAAGTTGTTTTTTATAAGTATTTAAAAATGTTATTCTATGATTTGTATTTTCGTTAATAAAACGCTGCTGTGCCGACTATATCCAATTGGTTTTCCGTGATTTATTGGAGAGGGTCCTACAAGCACAGTAACTTGGTGGAAGTTAGGTAGAGAGGGAGTAAGCTCGTTGTTGCGCAGTCAAACGTAACATCAGGTTTGCCCAGGGTCATGAGCCTGTTAGAACATTTGCAAAAGTCAGGTTTTGGAAAGTAATAATAATACACATTTGAGTTACGTCCTTGTAACATTTGTAGACTCAGTAATATCGCGTATTAATGCTGCCACAATGTCCCTAACTTGATTCACTAATAACATGCCAATAGAAAATAGCATAGTACATTTATACATGAGTTCCACACATCTAGATATTAATATAATTATAGATATAATATATCAAATATGATATCATAATCATTAGCCGACCGAGCTCAAAACACAGAGCGATATTTGTTAGTTGATCTCTCACTTTGTTTAGCGTGCAAAATCATGCAACAAGCAAATAGTTTAACTCCAGCAGACAAAAACATACATATTTTCCATGCGGGACTAAACAGACTCACGGTCCCTTGAGGGGTTTTCAGTTCACCCACCTGGATGAAGGGGATGTAGCGATCATAGACCATCCACTAGTAGTCTGTAACGACTGTGCAGCTATCCAGTCCAATATTAGGTGGAGCCAAAAACCCCAGCTCAACCTTGCGACTTGTCTGTCTATAACAGCTACAAAAACCTGACCTGTGAAACGAAAAAGTAAAAAACCAGCCATCTTTGACACTCCATAAAAACCAGCCAGATCAGCTGCTTGAAAACACTATCTAACATCAAAAATGTTTAAACCTATGATTACTGACAAAAGACTAGCAGCTTATTTAATCGCGGCCAGGCACCTTGGTGACACGTATCTGCTATCAACCACTGCACCTCGTGCCTATTCACATACCCCCCTTCTGCCCAAAGCTGTGGGTTTGGGCATCTTCAGCCACCTGACTTTATACTCTTGATAGGGCATCTGCCTTCCCCTGTAGCTTTCCTGGCCTATGTTCTATCGAGAATGAAAAATCCTGTAAGGCAAGAAACCAGCGTATAACCTGGGCATTATTCCCTTTCTTCTCCCACATCCACTTTAGTAAATCATGGTCTGACACTAGCCTGAACCTGCTTCCCATTAGGTGGGGAGTCTAGTGTCCACTTTATGGTCAAACTTACCCTCTCAATGATGGTAAACTATATATATATATATATATATATATATATATATATATATAAAATATATATAATATATATATATATATATATATGTGTGTGTTTATATAGAGAGATAGGGAGAGAGAGAGTTGTTGATTGGTGAAACATCGCACAATTTTTGTATGATGTAGTAACTGTGAAGAATAACATGTCTGGCTATGAAGATGCTGTTGCTTTGGATTGTTTCACTTTGGAAAACTGTAATACCAGTCACATTGTCACGAGTAGCGTCGCAGCCCGCAGTTACCACTTACCCGGCACGCTCCTGCTCCCCCGCGCCTGTCGACCGGCCGGTGTGCGCGGCCTTAGGGCGGGCGCGCCGGCTCTCCTAGATTTAAAGGGCCAGCGCACCGGTAATTGGCTAATGCCGGTCGCTGACCCTACATTTTGCTCCACCTTCCGGAAGCACTTTGCCAAATCCATAGGGCCCATACCTATGCGAAGAAGCCTTTTCTGTGTTCCGGTTGCCGTTTCCGTGTACCAGTCCCTCTGGCTAACGTTCTCCGACCACGAACCTTCGCTGCTTGCGCTGACCTTCTGGCCCGTCCCCGACTACGAGTTTGCCTGCCGATTCTGCTCTACGCTGCACCTTGGCTACCACTGCAAGCAAGGCACATCAGGGGTGCGACCTGGTGGAATCCTGCCGCATCAAGTACATCCCGCCTTTCGGCGGGCTCTGGTGAAAACCGGGACCCACTTAGACTCCGCTCCATTTTGTGGCCCGTACCACCGCTTGCGGTGGCCCAGTGGATCCACTACCTTGGTTCCTTACACACATGCTATATTCAGATATGATGCTGTTTCTGGAAAATAGCAATTTAAATAATAGCAGTGCCACCACTCATCCTTCAGTTTAACTGTGCTTCATTCCAGAGCCTATATGGCAGATAAAATGTCTGCCAATTATAGCAGCTATTAGTGAGGTAAATTAGCTTTATTGGTCTGGCCTGCACCTCCCTCCTTTTTGTGCATTCTTCATGGAAACTTCTCTAATTGCTTGTTGACCTTCATTAAAAAAGAGCTGATAACTTGCAAGTTAAACATTACAAGAGCACATTTCTTTGTACACTTTTAAAGTCTATGATCAGAGCAATCTTCAGTGATGATTACTGGAGAAGAAAGTGTCAGAGCGTGCGTACACAGTACTTACATGCGCTTGGGTAACAGTCCGGTGAGGAACACAGATCTGTTCTTGTGTTGATCACGTAAATTAGAGACTGCTTAAATGCACTGACTTCAAAGTCACAGAAAGGAGCAAGGGGTTATGTATAGATGTAATTGTGGGAAAACAGACGACTGCTTCAAGGGCTTTTTCAAAGAGAAATTCCCAAGCCACAAGAAAGAGGACATCACTGTGTGTATACCATTTATGGGGTCATGTCTGTGGGCAAAGTGACATATCTGCCATAATGAAAGACCATGTGGCCCTTTGCAAAACTATTCCTCCCCCAAGTGCATATTTACAGTACAAGTACTAGCACAGTCGCTACGCTAGGGTAAAGCTTCCCATACACATTGAGTATAGTGGCCAAACCCACCAATTTAAGTGACAAACATTGTAGTAGGGAGATGGATGTAAGAAAAATTGGACATGTAAGATAAAATTCTGCCAGAAATATCAGGTACACAGTACGGCTGATTACTATCTAGCGGTACATCCACACAACAAATGTCAAAATATTCGTCAGATTCTCAATCCTAAAACTGAAGGTCTGACGAATATTTTGACTTTCAGTGTGGATTTCAGGTCATGTTTTTCCTGCTGGATTAACAGTCAGAAATCGAGTCCCATTCATATGTATGGATTTTGTACATGGATCCAATATTATCGAACATGTTCTAAGTTTTTAAAAAAAACATCATTTTTGAAATCCAATATCACGAAAATTCTAGTTGTGTCTACTACTCGGAATTTCAATTGAGGTCTATGAAGATGGTATTATAGTTGGATTTTGATGGTTTTTAATATCTGAATCTGCGTGGATTTCCAACTGGAAATTCTTGCTGTGTAGGCGGGCCCTACGCCTCCATTCCCATGGTTTTGGCCAGTCACGATACCTTGAAAAAAGTATCCAGAAGAACATTGTGGTGAGGTAGTTTGCTCTGTTTTACATACATACGGTATACACTTTATTTGCTGAACACAAAAGTATATATATTTGGGTAACAGAGTACACATAGTCGTTTGCCCTATAGATTCCTATGGCTTTGTTATGTCTCCACTGCGGTATCCATTGGGATAATTTTTTCAAAGTATGTTCACAAATGCCACCAATGAAGGCCACATACATGATGTAAATGGGGCCTAACACTGGATTCATACATAACCTTTTATTCATGATTTATTGTTACCTTATTTGCAAAATTTCTGCATATTTGGCAAGAAACCTCAACATATCAATGTATATGAATGCAGGCTAAATTATATATCAATAACCTTCTCATGTAAATTGCATTCAGTGCATATGTTTTCTTATACTGTAAAAAAAAATGGCTAAACAGTAGTGTTGCTCCAGTAGGGCCTGTTAAGTTTTAAACTGGTTCCACTGAACTTGTAAACAAAAATGTGGATTTGGGACGTTCCTAACCCTAATCACTAAGCAGGCTTTCAAGGTTTAACTTACCATTCCCCAGCACCCCTGGTCCCTCCTCGCTCCCAGCCTGACCTAACTTCCAGTCGAACATCACTTCAGAGTTCCTAAGGGTAAAGCCCGATGTGGATATCTTGTCACCACAGATATGTCCATGAGTCCATGGCAAAATCCAAATCTGTTACATGTAAATGTATCCATAGATTTCAGCCTATGTATTGTAAAAACTAAAATCCGCAACAAATCTGCCACACAAGAAACATGCTTTAATTTGCAAATCTACGGAATGCTTTGACGTCCAGGCCAGTTGGTTTCTGCTACATTTTCTATAGTGCAAACTTTCATATTTTTGACATGGAATCTGAACTGAAAATTTATGACAAATGCACAGTCTGTTACCATGAGGCATATTTATCAGTACTGTCCAATACTTAGACTAGACAGTCTTGCACTAAACCACATGTATCATAGTGTTGATAAATGTGGCATTTGTTAGAATTACATCCTTATATCTATACAAAGACCCTTATCAGCTTCTTCAGCTTTTCCATATATTATTTATTACTTTAATCTGTGTACAGTACAAAATTCTTCACACACTTCATAACTTCTCACGAAGAGTATATAGATAAAGGCATAGCAAATACATTCAGGTAAAATACCTTAAGTTCCTTAGTTTATTCCATAGGATAGAGAGGAGTAGCCCGGACAAACGGCCGCGCCGCACACAGTGCAACGCCCTCTTTGTCAAGCTTGTCTAGTCTATCTTTACACCTTTAATAAGTTGGCTTACTGTATGCCACTAACTATGCCAATTTTGGGGCACGGTGTTGCACACTAAGCCATGCCCCTTCCCATGAGGCTACTCCTCTTTCATTGACGCCCCATTTGTCAGACAAGGCGCATGAGTGTCTAGAAATAGTCTAAAACACATAATAAATGTGGTGCAAAGCATGTACGACAGAATTCTGGTGCAACTGCCTTAATAAATGTGCAGTGGATGTTACAGGCGGCAAAGGATCAATTACATTGCTCCAGTGTATGTCATCTAACATTTGAAGATCAAAAATAGGTGCAGGTATTCATTTATTGTTTTATGAATTACAGCGTGACCTATCAGTCATGACTGCGGCTTTGTGTGAACATCGGCCAGCTCTTATGCTGCTCTTATGCTGCTAATCTATCTGCAGATGTTCACGGTTTTATTCCAGCCCGCAGACAGATGTTCATTTACAGCTGAAATGTCAACTTGTCTGCTGTCAGGATTGCCAGCAACACAATTACCTGTTATTCTTTGTAAATGACTTTAGGATGGAGCTTTTACGTTACATTTACGTAAGATTTTTCTTCTTTAAACCTCAGGGGCTTTCTAGTTGCCTATAAATAAAGCATATTCCTTTTTTAATGAATGCTGCTTTCTTATATACCTCAATTTAAAATTTGCTTCCAGTTGTGAAGATCTCTGCTAACTGAAGCATTTACATTCTATGTTACATCTAAGAGCTGTAACCTTTTCCTATAACAGGAACTGTGTGCCCAAGATATGACCAAACTGGTTTTCAGCCTCTTAATGTTAAGAATCAGAGCTCCCCTTTCATTTCATATAGTGCTCTGAAAAAATACCTTGATTGGTTGCTATGGGCAACAAAGAAAGTCTTAGACCAAGACAGTTTTCATACATGTCCCCCTTAGTATATGAAAAGTTGCATGGCTTCCCATTAAAGGGGTTTTGCCATGAAGTAAAATTGATGTGGGAAGCTTGCAAATGAAATAACATTTTCACCATTCATTATTATTAAAAATTCTGTACCGTTTTTGTTTTAGCTGCTCCTTTAGTGATCCATTGTTTACAGCTCGTCTCCAGGGGATACGACCAGGGTTGAGAGCTCCTCAGTCCTGGTCGCACATGCTCAGACATCACCTCTCCTCTCAGGCAGCTACTGAGCGTTCAAACCCCAGGTGCTGTCATTCTACTCCCATCCTCTGTCCTCCTTAGTAATTAGTCAAACACTGCAATAAATTAAACGAAACCTCAATGAGGTCTGTGCATTGATAAAGAGAAAAAAAAAACACAGGTTTGGTTCCTGCAGTGATTTGAACCTAGGACCCTGGAGGCAAAAATTTTAGCTCTCAGCTACTCATAATGCTTTACATAAACAGACCTTTCTTTGACTACAGAGAGGAAAGGCCTGGTGATGTCATCCTGCTGGGTCACATGATCTGCAATTCAAACAAATCACACGCGCCCCATTCTGAGCACACAGAGCTGAATGCACGAGGTATGAGATGAGATCGTGGCAAAACCCCTTTAAATTTACCTTGCTGCTGCTAGGATCCCAGGCAAATAAGTGTGACCATATCTATAGAATGTATGAAGTTTCGGTATTTGTCAGCACACAGTGATTAAAGAGGTTGTTTGATTCTTTCATCCCCCACAATGAACTCTATTTCACACTTGACTGGATTGTTTTGGAGAGTCCCAGAAAAAGGGAGTCCTCCCAAGCTCCTGGAAGAGTTGACAAGTCTCCCCATCTGTGCAGGAAAGAATGGGTTTAGAAGTTGTGGCCTCAACATTTATAGTGGGAGTTGGTTGAAATCTGCAGCCATGCTCCGGCTGCAGGGCTGGGTACAGAGCTAGCTCCAGTCATTGCTACTTAACCCTCTGGATACTGTGGTCGGTAGTGGTTTTGGCATCTAGGTGGTTAACAAAAGGGGGGGCTTCCTCTTTCTAACCATCGGCATCACACTAACATGATTACGAGTGCTGATGGGTGTCATGACAGATGGAGACCAAATAAAGATCTCCAGGTCTGTCATGCAGAACGGCTATTAGGCCTGGACAGAGACATAGTCTAATAGTCTGCCTACAACAGGCATAATACAAAGCAATACACCATATTTATTGCTATAGATTCAAATTGATCAAGTGATCACATAGTATATTCTTACGGTGAGCCAAAGGGAAAAAAACCACACACATAAAAGAAAAAAACTTTGTTCAAAAAACAAACACAAACCCTGTGTCCCCAAATAACATGGCTGTTCTTTATATAGTAGTGGTGCTAGGGTAAAGTGTCACGAGATACTGCAATGACATTTCTTAGTGCAGGGGGTTCGCACCGCAGCAAGACTGGCTCCAGAGGACGGCTGATTGATGTGCTGTCGCCCACTTTTCCTGGACGCTGGATAGGCTTTCCATAGTCCAACAAAGCTGGTGATGCCACATTCCTCAATCAACTTTCCTCCTGAGCTATTACACAGTTGAAAAAAGGGATGTGGCTTTTAAGTAAAAGGGTGTGTAATGTAAAATCATGGGTCTGGTTTAGCAACCTACTCAAAATCTCCCTGATGGCCTCTTTCAACAGGTGGCACATATGCCCTATTTAGACATAATGACAGTATAGAGATGCCCATTCTATGAACAAGAGTGAAGGCCTTACCTTTAAGTACAACCCCCAATCTGGTGGACTTGAGCCATCCGTGTATTACACGGCTGGCAAATTAATCTGTGCGGCCACCACTAATTATCACATTTCCCCTGTAGCGGACTCGGTTTTTCAGGGGTGCTGGGAGCTGATCGGCAATATGACTCTAAGGCCTCGTTCACACGGCTTATTTTGCCGCGGATTGGCGCCGTACTGCGAGCCGGATTTGCGCTGCAGTTTCGGCGCCAATCCGTCGGAGTAATTACGGTTAACCACTGCTCTCATAGAGAACAGTGGATTTCCCTCTCCTCTACCGCTCGGCAAATCCGCCGGTGCGGGAGAAAGTGACATGCACATTATCCATGCGCAATAACGCACCGTGGATATCAAGTCTATGGGCCGGGGAGCGGCGCCCCCGCCGCGCTCCGGCCCCGCCCCCCTCCCGGCCCCGTTTTACCCGGCGAGATTTGTGGGAGCCTGATTGCCTCACAATCCCGTCGGGAATAGCCGGTGTGAGCCAACGGCCTTAAGGCCTCGTTCACACGGCTTATTTGCCGCGGATCGGCGCCATACTCCGCGCCGGATTTGCGCTTCAATACGGCGCCAATCCGTCGGAGTAATTACGGTAATCCACTGCTCCTCATAGAGAACAGTGGAATCCGTCCGCTCCTCCCCGCTCGGCAAATCCGCCGCGGGGGAGAAAGTGACATGCACATTATTTACCGGCGCGGACGCGCCGTAAACAATGCATTGTCCTATGGGGCCGGGAGCGGCCGCCCCCGCCGCGCTCCGGCCCCGCCCCCATCCCGCCCCTTATTCACGGCGGATTTGTGCACTCAATACGGCGCACAAATCCGTCGGGAATAAGCCGTGTGAGCACGGCCTTATAGGCACTGATGTGATAAACAATCCCTTTTATCTCTTCTTCCATTAATGCAGAAAACTTCTGTACTAGGTAACATGATACATCAATGAAATGTCAAACTCTCATTCACAATGCCTTGGAGAGACTTATCACTCAGAGCAGAAGGACAACATGACCCCTCACTTTCTATGGTGGCCTTGAGTATTCATCATAAAATGTGAATGACTCAAAACCACGAGCAAATATTAATTCAACCTTAATATAAGGATTTGTCATGATGAAATACACAGTGTAAAGATTCAAGGGAGGTCGCGCTCTTCATTTTATAATGGGAGATGGGAGAGTATATAACGTTCTATAAAGAGGTCCCTGGCCACATTCATATGTGCGCTGTTATATCCATTTTCAGTTCCTTCATGCATAGAAACAAAACAGGAAATAATGGCCGTACTGGCTCCATTTCATGACCCACACCAACAGCGCCCCAAAGACCACATTGACTTTAATGGGATCCATCAGGTTTCCTTCATGGTGTTGTCATGTGCTCAACTGCTCATGTTCCAGTTGCTTCTAGTTACCGTCGAAGGGCAAAGCTGCAACTGCATATGGCCCACCATAACCACTGTCAGACCAGGACGCCTGAGGCTCACCAGTGCATTTGATTCCTGCCCCCCCCCCTTCCCACAGCTACTGTATATGAGTGTATATACTGTATATACTGTACATGACTCTTGCACTCTGCTTCTCTTTCTCCCTGAAAAGCAGCCCTAAGTCTGCCATGTCCAGGAGTCTACCTTGCCTAGGGGCTTACTGGGGGTTTCTCCTACACCCCAGGAGCCAGTTCGAGTCAGACCATAACCCTTCCAGCCATAGCAGGAGAGAGCTTAATCAGTTAGCTTTGCTCGCTATTTAAATCTGCTTTGCCCATTTTCCCAATGCCAGTTATTATGTCACTGTGTGTTATCTGGAGCCACTTGGATTGTTATTTTGTATTTGATCTGACTATTTCTGACTACCCTTGCTTGATTTCCTGACATTGAATGTTTCTTGATCCTTTGTTGCCTATTTCTCTTTCTGTTTTTTGTTTTTTTTTATCTCGGTGTTGACCCAGTTTTCCCTGATTCTGCTATTGGTATATTCTCAGACCACCTGGCATTGACTGCACTACTTGTCTGCACTACCAGTCAGCCAATACTCTGCAGATGCAACCTGACTGTGAACTTCAAATCCCTATAGAAGGGTTAAAGGGTGAATAATGGCGTTCTCTTAGACTGCTAAATAGAGTAACCAGTGCCAAGACTGACTGTGAAAGTGCACTTGGGTGACAGGCAATTCCCTTAGCATTCTCTTACCATCATTTGAACTGAATAAATTGCTCAGCATGCTGCACTATTTTTTCCATTATTTTTGAATGAATCTCCAAACAGGTCTTAGTTATTTGTGGCGTGAGATGTGGATGATACATATAGAGGGATTCCTCCCTGTATGGGACTCCTGCAAGCTACATTTTTACTGAGAGGACCTGAACTCCGTGATACATAGGGTTATATGCTAGAGGAGAGAAGCTGAGCTCTGTGACATATAGGGTTATACTGTATAATAGAGGAGAGAAGCTGAGCTCTATGATACATAGGGTTTTATAACAGAGGAGAGAAGCTGAGCTCTGTGATATATAGGGTTATATGATAGAGTAGAGAAGCTGAGCTCTGTGATATATAGGGTTATATGATAGAGGGAGAGAAGCTGAGCTCTGTGATATATATGGTTATATGATAGAGGAGAGAAGCTGAGCTCTGTGATATATAGGGTTATATGACAGAGGGAGAGAAGCTGAGCTCTGTGATATATAGGGTTATATGATAGAGGAGAGAAGCTGAGCTCTGTGATATATAGGGTTATATGATAGAGAGAGAAAAGCTGAGTTCTGTGATATATAGGGTTATATGATAGAGAGAGAAAAGCTGAGTTCTGTGATATATAGGGTTATATGATAGAGGAGAGAAGCTGAGGTCTGGGATATATAGGGTTATATGATAGAGGAGGAAGCTGAACTCTGATACATAGGGTTATATGATAGAGGGAGAGAAGCTGAGCTCTGTGATACATAGGGCTATATGTTAGAGGAAAGAAGCTAAGGTCTGCGATATATAGGGTTATATGATAGAGGAGAGAAGCTGATCTCTGTGGTATATAGGGTTATATGATAGAGGAGATGAGCTGAGCTCTGTGATATATAGGGTTGAGAGAAGCTGTTGTTTATCTTATCTGATAACAGGGGATCACATAGGTCGGCACACAGAACTGTGGGCAGCTTGAGAGATTGAGTGTTCTCTGATTTAACAAACAAAAAAGACTAATTACTTTTGTTTACTTTAGCTCTGAAGCTTCTCTGGACTTTAGATAAACATCTCCTGCTCTCATGTCAGAGTAGCAGACCTTTGAATATGGAGTTGATATGCTAATCACTACCATAGAACTATCCACAAACTGACCAGGAATAGGGCGGTTGCACAAGTCTGCTGACATTATTACGCCAGTCGTGGTCAGTGGTGCCAGCGGGAAGACTGGTACTAGGTTTTCACAGTCGAAGACTGAATGGTAGTCTAGGGTTGCAGCCACACCTAGTCAGCTTACCTACTGACTTATAAAGGCCAGGTGAAGCCTGGCGTGGAAAATCGGGAGTAAGCACCCACCCATCAATTTGTTTACTCCCAATGAAAGACCGTCCCGGAAATGGCTGGAAGCCATATTAACATAACAATAAATATGTGCCAACAACATGAGCTGTTGGCACCTATCTAATTTGGCCTTTCATTCCACCAAGGCTCCTTACCTTGGTGGCATGTGTCTGAACTTCTAAAAGCGCATGCAGGAACCTGGCTGGGATATATACGCTGTTATATACCCTGCCCATTGCTGCCTTACATATCCCCCCCTCTGCTCAGACCTGTGGGGCGGAGCACCTTGTGCCCTAAAACTGTGCACTCTCAATCACGCATCTGCATGGGCTTGTTGGGACCCGGGAACGGGGTTCTACACAGAACTTGAAATTCTGCAGAGCCTGGAACCACCGGGTCACCCTCGCATTCTTCCCTTTATTTTGGGCCATCCATTTTAACAGGGAGTGATCTGTGATCACCCTTAATTGCCTTTCCACCAGGTAATATCTTACTTGAACTACAGCAATGGGAAAAAAACCATTACAACAAAAATCCTAGGCCATCTAGCCACTAACTAACATATAGAGAAATCCTCTCTATCAGCGATCCTGGCCTATCGTGCAGTACCACTCCAAGTCCAATATATTGTCTCTCTCCAGTCTGGGGAAGACAGAGCCTTTCCCTCCAGCTCTGTCTGTTGCTCCATTTCACTGTTGCAGCCAAACACAACCACCTCCCCTCCCCTGCTCAGGCTTAAATTAGACCAGGTAAACTGGGCCTGAACACATGGGAGCAGTCATCCCACCCAGCACTTACACTGCTCCAGTAAAGAACCAACACGAAATGACTGATACCAACAGTCATACTAAATTAAGGTTACCGTCATAAAAACTGCTGGTTTTACTTTACTGGGATTAGACATCTGGGTGACACATATCAGTAGTTCACAACCCAATGACTGCTTCAGCCTCCCTACAGTAATATAAATATAAATATATATATATATATATATATATATATATATATATATATATATATATATATATATATAGAAAGAAAATATTTGTTGCCGTTTTCCCTTTTAATATGTATCTGCCGCTTTAAGTTGATAATTGGGAGGGGGGGGCAAATATTAAAAGCTTTTCTGAATATAGGCAAATATTATATATATGTAGCTCATATACCCCATATGTGTTTCCTTTATAAATCTTATTTAAATTTCCTTTACGATTTCTCTCTTATCTTGGAAATGACATCATTTAAACTTTCATGCGTTCAGTTTTCTGCTGAGATGTACTTCTATATGTCCTTGAGATTCCATTTTGCAATTGAGTCTGCACATTCCTATATTTCACTCTGCTAGAAAACTATGCAGATGCCAAGATATTATGTTATAGATAGCTACTGAGGAGGAAAAGGAAAAGTCAGATTCACTTTTATAGAAATGAATTATTCCACTGTGAGCTATTTTTACTCTGCGGAAACCTAACTTTTATTTACTTATATATGTTATGAAGGGAATGTAGCCTTCAGTGGCATGCCGGTAGAATGATGTGCAATGACAGAGTACAATGGCATTGACCTATCGGGGAACCTAGCTCCATCACAGTACCTGCATACCTACAGAGCAACTATTACTACTAGTAGCATATGCCTACCTACACTCTGTTAGTCCATGTTCATGTGAGGCTACTTGCAATCCTGTCTAGGTGACCTCTATATGCATTCTTGTGATATGCAGAGTAAGTGCCACTGGACTTCTGCTGACCCATGTTACATGGAGGGCTGTGAATAGTGCTCAGCTGCAATGCCAGACACAAAACATAGACAAAGGTGGCACTGTTTCTGAAATAAAAATCCTACATACTAGCACATATTACTCCTCAAAACCGAATATATGTGCCAGACCCAAAATTAATTACCGTATATACTCGAGTATAAGCCGAGGCACCTACTTTTGCCCCCAAAAAACGGGAAAGCTTATTGATTCGAGTATAAGCCTAGGGTGGAAAATGCAGCGGCTACTGGTAAATCTCAAAAATAAAAATGAATACGAATAAAATTACATAGGCAGTTTAATGTCCCCCATAAGCAGGTATAGGCAGTTTAATGTCCCCCATATGCAGATATAGGCTTGTATAGGCAGTATACTGTCCCCCATAGGCAGGTTATAGGCTGGTATAGGCAGTTTAATGTCCCCCGTGGGCAGGTTATAGGCTGGTATAGGCAGCTATATGTCCCCATAGGCAGGTAATTGCCCCCATAGGCAGGCTATAGGCAGGTATATGCCCCATAGACAGGTTAAAGGCAGGTAATTGCCCCCATAGGCAGGCTATAGGCAGGTATATGCCCCATAGACAGGTTAAAGGCAGGTACATGCCCCCATAGGCAGGCTATAGGCAGGTGTAAGTCTCCCTAGTCTGGTTATAGGCAGATATAGGTCCTCATAAGCAGGGTATAGGCAGGGATAGGTCCCCATACGCAGTTTATAGGCAGTTCTAGGCAGGTATAGTTCCTCATAGACAGGCTATAGGCAGGTATAGGTCACACAAGGCAAGTTATAGGCAGTTCTAGGCAGGTATAGTTCCTTATAGACATGCTATAGGCAGGTATAGGTCTCTGTAGGCAAGTTATAGGCAGTTCTCGGTCGGTATAGTTCCTCATCTACAGGCTCTGGGCAGGTATGTTCCTTCATAGATAGGATCTAGGCAGGTATAATTCATCATAGACAGGCTATAGGCAGGTATAGGTCCCCCTAGACAGGTTATAGGCAGGGTTTTAAAACAAAAAACAAACACTTACTTCGATCCCCCGCTGCTCCGCCTCCCGGGCGCTCTCCTCTGTCTACTCGGGACAGAGCGTGTGATGTCATCAGGCCACGCATGCAGCGTGATGACACACACTGCCTGTGCTGGAAACTCCAGACGGCCGCGAACTTGCGGCCGCCCAGAGTCCACTGCGGAGCATGGAGCAGTCGCTCTCTGCGCCGCAGTGATATCTCTTCACCTGTATGCGTTCCGGAGGAGTCACATACAGGGGAAGAGATCGCCGAGAGTGCCTGGGCCATTGCAGCACCCGGACGCTGTGGGCTGACTCGGCATTCAGTTATATGAGGAGTCGCATATAGCTGAAGTGTCCTTGCCTGCGCTCGGGCCATCGCAGCGCCCGAGCGCCGACAGTGACTCGAGTATAAGCCAAGATCGGATTTTTCAGCACATTTTTTGTGCTGAAAAACTCGGCTTTTACTCGAGTATATACGGTAATAGAAAACAATATGCAAATATAATTAATAAAAGAAATTGTTATTTTATTAATTATCATTAAAATAAGACATGATGTGACAGATACCACTAGAATAAAAAGGGTGGGTAATAGTAGTGCAACAATAAATAGTTGATAAAATCAAACTTATTACAGCGTCTATTTACTGCATGTAAGATGTAATATAATGACATACATATAAATGTCAAAGAGCAAGTGCATGAACAGAGCAACTAAATTCATACTGTGTTAAAGTCAGAATTATTAATAATTCATCCCAACAAAAGAAAATATAGTGCAAGTGCAATGCAATAATATGGACTTACCCTAATTTTTCCTTATCCCAACTATAGTTGGTCACAATGACTTGTCAGAAGTATTATAGTAACGATCTGTGGAAACTACTGTACATTTCATATGATTGCTCTACATGTGCCGAATTACAGAAAATACATATAAAGCTCTGATTAGAACAGTGGGCATCACTGACCCCACTACTGCCAGGACACATTGTAAGTTGATTTCCGTTACTGCACTAAGGTCTGGTTAATAGCCAATGCTGATGTGAACCAAGCCTTAGAACAGTTCTTATCATCTCCTGCTTGGTAACACAAGCGTCCCTAGGTTATTGACCACCTGTCTGTGCTTTAGCAGTATCCGGGTTGGTGACATCATTCCTTGCTGTGTCTTAACAACAGGAAGAAGTCTCCTTCTCAGTCTCTGATCTTATATTTCTACTGAGAAAAACTTTAGCCCTTAGAATTACTGACCAGGGAGAAACCTTGTGCCAGCCTGTCAGGTCTGCATAGCACATATACAGTATTTACATCAAAGATAACGGTCAATCAACAGCTAACAGTGCATCTTGGCAGCACACAAGCTTTTCTTTTTTATTAAATATTTGTATTTTATTAATTTTTTTCTACACTTTTTTAAGTTTATTTTACTTTTTTTAATCCCATTAAGGGATATCTATTTAGCCCTTTTTTACACTTAGTATCAGGGTATCAACTAGGATTTAAGCTGTCAGATTTTTTCTCTTGGAAAAAAATAATGTGTGAACATAGCCTAACTGTGGCATAGACACCGCAATTTTTTAAATAGGTTTTTAGGTGACTGGAGCAGTTATACTGTACACTTACGGTACAGTAAATAGTTCTGTTAATTGTACAGTACAGTGTATAGCACTGTAGTGTAAACTGCATGCACTATACATTACTCTACATAGCACTTGTTGCAGCAACTGCTACAGTACAGTAGTGTTCTGTATAGTCCTCAGCAAATCAGCATTCAAGGTTTATATTAGAACAGTGACGCTTATTGACTGTTGACAGTCAGCTGATTGAATGATAACTTTCAGTTAATCATGAAGTACTGGCCATAAAAATTGAGCCAGCCTTGTACACCGTTAATTCTTTCCAAGTTCCCCCAGCTGCTGGAGGCATCACTGACCCCACTACTGCCAGGACACATTGTAAGTTGATTTCTGTTACTGCATTAAGGTCTGTTAATATCCAATGCTGATGTGAACCAAGCCTTAAAACAGTTCTTATCATCTCCTGCTTGGTAACACAAGCGTCCCTAGGTTATCGACCACCTGACTCTGCTTTAGCAGTATCCGGGTTGGTGACATCATTCCTTGCTGTGTTTTAACAACAGGAGGAAGTCTCCTTCTCAGTCTCTGATCTTATATTTCTACTGAGAAAAACTTTAGCCCTTAGAATTACTGACCAGGGAGAAACCTTGTGCCAGCCTGTCAGGTCTGCATAGCACATATACAGTATTTACATCAAATATAACGGTCATTCAACAGCTAATAGTGCATCTTGGCAGCACACAAGCTTTTCTTTCCTACTAAAAGCTTCCTCTCATGACAAATACAGCTCTGCCAGCTCAGCTCACATTTATAGCCAGACATCCACTTCAACATTGCTATTGGTTTGTTTGTTTTTACAACCTCTCTATCACTAATGTCATTCTAACAAGCATGGCTAAAAATAGGAGCTAGCAGAGCTCAAATGTCAGTAAGTACCTTAGAACTGACCACAGTCTTCACAGAGGGAAGAGGTCAAACCCCATTAAATTTTGAACCTGTCCTCTGATACAAGTTTGGATCTGATTCTTCGTGGCTCTTCCGAGGTCTTTTTAGTTTATTCCCTAAATTTTAAAAATCCTGAGTTTTTTTTTTGCCTGACTACAATAGTTAAACATTTACACTTTGGTAAAGTACAATTTAGTACTTTCATTATAACGCCCAGGTTTGCCTGAAAGGTGAAATGATATCATCCAAAGAAAATGACGCTATCTCCTCTCTTTCCTCTTCAATGTTTTCCCTGTTAAACACATTTTTTATGAATTTTTGGTTGTGTCCTTTTCAGTTTCCATATCACTTTCAATATTTTTAAAAATCCTGAGAGCCTGCGTTTTTTACTTTGGCCACTACAATAGGCCTTATAACAGTCTGACACTTCCTGTTCTGTAAAGAAAATTTTCAGTACTCTCCTCATTATCAGCACAGGCAGGGTTACACTGAAAGGTGACACCAATGGGATCCACCATTCACAAAAGGAAAAGTCGCATCTCCCTCTCTCTTCCTCTCCCTGCACACTGACTTCTTCCCTGGTCACACAGTTGGCTTCATTTATCAAAACTGTCTACTAGTAAAACTGTCTTTGTTGCCCTTAGCAACCAATCACAGCTCAGCTTTCATTTTTCCAGAGCAGCATACATAATGAAAGCTGAGCTCTGATTGGTTGCTATGGGCTACAAAGGCCGCTTTACTGGTAGACAATTTTGATAAATGAGGCCCAGTGTGTCTAGAAAACTCTCCTATAGAAGTCAGTGGGTCTGCTCCTGTTCACAGACTCCTATGTGCATGTAACTGCTGTAAAGCATCTCTCTAAATGCTGTTAAAAGCAGCTCAGGCAAGATGGCCGCCCCCATTATCCTATACAATCAATAGAAATTTAAAAAAAAATCTACAATAAGAAAATAGAAACAGCTCAGGAGAAAATAATCTATGTATCAGTAGTTTGTTTTAATTAGTAAAAAAAAAAGTAGGATAATGTAGACTCCACACCTCAGGTTAGCCAGTGCCAACCCCATTATGGTCTCTAGGACCTCTTCTCTGTGTTTTCTGCCAAGCTTCTTTTATTACCCTCAAAGGTGGCTTGGTTATGATTTTTGCTGCGCAACTCTGCGTTCCAATTGTCATCCAACATCCAGACTCTATGGAGATTGTTAGACATTTAGGAGCACTCTATTGCATCTTCATGCATCCCAGATCTTGTACAGAGCTGTAAAGGAACTGTGCACATGAGGCCTCAGATCTATTTCAGGATTCAATATGACTGCCATTATAGTTTGCACTCAATTACAGATGTGCCTCACAATAACTGCAAAATTGGATATATTTGCATTCAAAAGTCTGGGTGACAACTCAAGTATTGGTCATGTTGGTTATCCAGCTTTCACAGCAACAAAGATAAATTCAATGGAAAATAATTTTAAACAATTTAACATAAAAAAGCAAGGACCTCCTTTTAGGTAAGAATGTTTTTTAAAGTGGTTTTCCTTATTTTACTATCTTCTATATTAGAAGGCAGCCCCAAACATAAGCATGTCGTAGGTCGTGTCCTTCCTAGAACCCCAAGCAATGGGGAATGTAGATAGCAGGGTAGACATGTATGGAACTAGACGCATCAAAGTGCATTTTCTCATCTATTTTTCAGTGTCCAATGTGCCTGAATCTATTTAAATTGTTTTTGTGGCTCATAAATGGTGTCTAAAGTTCATCGCCCCTCGCCGGGTTTTTGGTGCTTTATGGAATAGGTGCTTTAGAAAAGCGCCAAACTTTATGAAGTCTATAGATAGGCTGGAAATAAAGAAAAGTTATTAGAATAGCTGTCAGGAATAGAAACTATGGTACTGACCCTGCTTGGGGATCACATGTCCCAGCCAGACCTGTGCGTGCGGCTCTTGCCGTATGGAATAAGGGAGGACAAAAATCCCTTTTCATTTTTAATGTAGTAAAAATTAAAAATCTGAAAACATCATCAGTGGGTATTTTAATGTAAAATTTATTTTTTAGAATTAAAATTTAATTGTATTTTATAGGAGATATTTTTATTTTTTTAGGAATTTATATTTTTAATTAATTTTATGTGTAAAAAATTTTTTTAAATTGAAATAATTAAATTTTTTATATTTTGATAATTATCATAATCATTTTTTTTTCATTGTACGGTGAAATTGAGAAATAAGGGATTTTTTTTCCCTAGGGGGCGTTTACAGGGCCAGACAAATAGGTTTTACCGCCCGGGATTTTTACGTTTTGGGGTGTGCAAAAAAGGATTTTCCCCCGGTTAGGGGAAAAAAAACCTTTCCCCCCTACCATAGACATTTTCTATTCCGTCCAAAAACCATACGGGGAAAAGGCCTAATAGGTCTACCTGTGGGAGCAGTAATCGCCATTTTTCCAAACCCCCACTTTCTTATTGGTTTAATGTTATGATGTGGTGTGACACACCTCCATAACCCCCGAAGCCCTTTGTTAAGCACATTAAAAAGTGCAAGTTTTTACAAACAATGACCCTAACATATTGGGTTAGGCCTTAACAGTAGCCCCATTTTGGGTGCAATTTACGTCAGAAAAGGGTGAAAAACATTTCTCTCCAGGTGTTCAACTCTACTGCAGCGCCTCCACAGGAGAAATTAAACATTACAAAAGCTTAAATGAACAGGCTTGACCATGTAATGGATGCATATGCCAGGTTGTCCAAAAAAAGCAACATTATTTCTAGCCCCTATTTTTTTGGGGCTAACGATCCCAAATAAACTGGAGTTATGGCGATCCATAGGGCAATTAACTTGTATTGATTTCTACAGGTCATATGGGGACAATTGAACCCTGCTCATTCCTGTTATGGTTTTGTGTTGCTGTTTTTCCTTTTTCTGAATATAGGACTAATTATAGACATAGAAGGTCTCAATGCAGCAATCATGGTGATCACAATATTGAGTTAAGCTGCATGATGGTAGTTTTATATTCACTGTGAGCATCCAAAATTCACATAGTATCAATTGCTCAAGTCCCCAATGTTCTTCTATATTTGTAACCTTCTTTTTAATAACTGGATGTAGAAAAGAAATACTTTTTGTTTTGAAAAGATGATTATATTCTTCACTTCACACATCTCGAAGTTGCTCAAATTCTTCCTTATTATACATTCAGTGAAGCAAGGTTGGCATCATTTGCCAGTGTAGCACATTCATGGATTAGCTACAGCTCAGTAAATAACTGCATAAAGGTAATAAAATACAAACTGAATACAAAATCGGAAAAAACATTTGGGTAATGAGGAATTGTCATAAGTCAATACATTTTTGGGTTCGGGTGTATTGAAGTGATCTACTACAAATCTAGTGCTTATTCTAAAATAAACACAAAACAGAAGAAAACACCAAACAGATATATACTACTAAAAAAGAAATCATATGTCACTGCTCCCTAAATCATTGCAAATGACTAAAACATCATGGAAAAATAGCAGGGACCAATAAATAAACAGCAGGATTACAAAGACCAACATAAAAACATATTTATCCTGATAATAAGGGTATATAGGAAACCAGAAAGGAGCAACTTCTAAATATAGATACCACAATATAGATATAAAAAAAAAAAACTAGAATTAACAACACAAATTATTTTAAAAACAAAAAAAAAAAAAAAGTCATTCAATACACTCACAGTTACTCGCTCACAGGGAAATACTCTCTACCTACTTATATCCGTCCGCTAGTCTGCCTAACAGCGGAGTGTTAGCCCCGAGAAGGGCAGCCCCAAATCTCACACATGTCACACGTCTCATCACCTTTCTCTTTCTTAGATGTGGGTTCTTCAGGAGAATGAGTAAGTAGACAAAATGGCCCATAGAAAGCCTCCTTCAAGGAGTCTGTGTATATAGTCTGACAGAATAGATGGGTGTGAAGCCATCACCCCAAGAGAAGTGGGGCCGCCCTTATCGGGGCTTACACTCATCTTTTAGGCAGACTAGTAAAATAATATAAATAGGGATAAAGGGCGACATGTATTTTTTTGGGTTTTAACCCCATTTTTTTGCGCGCATTGTGGTAAACGGCCCAATCATGAAATTTTTACGCGGGTCATAATTTAGCACTTTTGCTACAAAGCAACACTTCTGGCTCAGGTAAACCACCTTTAAAGCAGGGTAATGCACCTGGTATTGCCATACTAAAGACATAAATGTGTAGCTTTGTACGGTTGTAGTGCACAAGCCTCCACCCCCCTAACCAATCTTTTGGCACATTAAAAAAATTGGCAAGCGCTTTAAATGTCCAATTTGGATGCGCCCGTTCATATTCAAGCGCACAGGACGTGCCGTTTTGGGGTGGGAAGAGACGAATGACTTACCTACATGTCGCCCAAAAAAAAAAAGATTTTCCTGTGATTATTATCAAAATGTTGACGAAAGTAAAAAAGTTCTAGTTTTATTAGAACCTCTATTCGAAATAATTCAAAACCCCATTTAAAGTCTAAAAGGAGAAGATGTCTGGGTTTAATTTTTTTTCCTATACAGGGAGGAGAACGTAAATAACAGTAAATTGAACTGGAAAATTAGTAATAAAATTTGGGTCTAAGAATGACGAAAAAAATTTAGAGGCTAAAAAACTTCTTTCAATGCCAACTTAAAAGATGAGGCACTTTCAAGCAGGGGAAGGGTAAGGGGGTGCAGCATTAGCAGCTCTAAGGGGCCCTGCATACCGAGGGGGCCAAAAGCCCTTTTGACACTAAGAATTTGAAGACAGTGTTTATACAATTACTGAACCCCCAAAAAATCAAAAAAAAGTACTTTTGGGCACTAATTTTTTTAGCAAATCCAGCACTCTGTAAAATATTATCCCTGAAAATGAAGTTAGGCTTATGTGAGCCTGCAACAGACAAATAGCAGCTTCTGGGTGTGGAAAAGCTGCAGCCAGCAATACCAAACTCCCTAACTATTGATGTCTATGGAGAAGAAAATGCTATCTAAGAGCAGTCTGTACAGTACAAAGAGTGAGCTGAAAATGGCGTTCACAAGGCAATACAGTGAAATATATATAACATGATCATGTGATTTTTGCAGCCAATGAGAGCCCTACACCTCAGCGATTACGTCTTTGACACTTCTCTCTGCTCTGCACTGATTGGATGGCCGCTAAAAGTGTAGAAAGCCGCTGAAAATAAAAATGAAAATGGCATGTTGAACTAGAACTAGAACTTTACTCGAATGAAAAGTAAAATGTTCGTTTTGGTCCAAGTTCTAACTTCATCGAACCAAACTTTTCTAGAACTGTTCGATCAACACTACGTATCCCCTTATTGATGCCGATGCCTCAAATTAACCAGGGTTTCATCTGAAGTTTTTTTTCACAGTCTGTGAGATGTTATAGAGCTAGTTACCATGAATTATCCATTATTCATTATTTAATATGCATATATTAGGGGTAAGTTTATTACATGGCATACTAAATGTCATGATGTAAAGCAAATTGATATTAGATTATAGAACCATGGTAATGTTTTCTCTGAAGCAACAAATTTGAATTCTGAATGAGGTACCAGGGGAAGTGCAATGTATCAACTGCAAAGTCTGGTGGAGGGAGTCAGGCCGCTAGGGCCAGGCTTCGAATCGCCCGCTGAGGGGACCAGTGTTTCACCCAGGCGGGCCCCAAGTCCCGGCGCTGGTCTGTGGCGCGCTAAAGGGGCTGCGATGGTCGCATTAGCGACCAGACCCCTGTGCCAGGGGGCCGACAGGCCCCCCTCGCCACACGGCTGCCTGGCCGGGTCACCAACCCAGCCATGCAGCCATCACGGCCGCCTCCTGCACCGTGCGGTGCAAGCAGCGGCCGAGGCTGAACAGCTGGGATCTTCTGATCCTGTCTGTTCAGCTCCCAGGAGGCCGCAGGGCAAGCGTGCGATGTAATGACATCATCACTCGCCCGCTACGCGTCCCGCACACTGCTGTCAGTGGCAGCTCTGGTTGAAGGAAGAGAAATCAGAGACTTCAGGTAAGTATTGTTTTTATTTTTTATTTTTTTAAACTACTAGCCCTGTCTACCTATATACTGCCCTGTCTACCTGTCTAATTGCCCTGTCTACCTATATACTGCCCTGTCTACCTTTATACCTGCCCTGTCTACCTATATACTGCCCTGTCTACCTGTATACCTACCCTGTCTGCCAATATACTGCCCTGTCTACCTGTATACCTACCTGTCTACCTATATTCTGCCCTATCTACCTATATACTGCCCTGTCTACCTGTATACCTGCCCTGTCTACCTATATACTGCCCTATCTACCTTTATACCTGCCCTGTCTACCTATATACTGCCCTGTCTACCTGTATACCTACCCTGTCTGCCAATATACTGCCCTGTCTACCTATATACTGCCCTGTCTACCTGTTTACCTGCTCTCTCTACCTATATTCTGCCCTATCTACCTATATACTGCCCTGTCTACCTGTATACCTGCCCTGTCTACCTATATACTGCCCTATCTACCTTTATACCTGCCCTGTCTACCTATATACTGCCCTGTCTACCAGTATACCTACCCTGTCTGCCAATATACTGCCCTGTCTACCTGTATACCTACTCTGTCTGCCTATATACTTCCCTGTCTACCTGTATACCTACACTGTCTACCTATATACCTACCCTGTCTACCTATATACTGCCCTGTCTACCTGTATACATGCCCTGCCTGCTACCTATATACTGCCCTGTCTACCTGTATACCTACCCTGTTTACCAATACACTGCCCTGTCTACCTGTGTAACAGCCCTGTCTGCCTATATACCAGCCCTGTCTGCCTATATACCAGCCCTGTCTACCTGTATACCTGCCCTGTCTACCTATATCCCAGCTCTGTCTGCCTATATACTGCCCTGTCTACCTATATACTGCCCTTTCTGCCTATATACTGCCCTGTCTGCCTATATACCAGCCCTGTCTGCCTATATACTGCCCTGTCTGCCTGTATACCAGCCCTACCTGCCTATATACTGCCCTGCCTGCCTATATACTGCCCTGTCTGCCTATATACTGCCCTGTCTGCCTGTATACCTGCCCTGTCTGCCTATATACCAGCCCTGTCTGCCTATATACTGCCCTGTCTGCCTGTATACCTGCCCTGTCTGCCTATATACCGTCCCTGTCTGCCTATATACCTGCCTTGTCTGCCTACATACTGCCACTGTCTACCTATAAGTGGCCCTGTCTATATACTGGCCCTGACTGGCTACATACTGGCCCTGCCTGGTTACATACTGGCTTTGCCTGCCTACATACTGGCCCTGCCTGCCTATTACTGGCCCTAGCTGGCTAATTACTGCCCCTGGCCCTACCTGGCTAATTACTGGCCCTACCTGGAAAAGTTACTGGGGCATCCCCACTACCTGGCTAGTTACTGGGTGCAGCCCCAGCTACCTGGCTATTTACTGGGGGCAGCCCCAGCTACCTGGCTATTTACTGGGGGGCAGCCCCAACTACCTGGCTAGTTACTGGGGCAGCCCCAGCTACCTGGCTAAGTTACTGGGGGCAGCCCCAGCTACCTGACTAGTTACTGGGGGCAGCCCCAGCTACCTGGCTAGTTACTGGGGGCAGCCCCAACTACCTGGCTAGTTACTGGGGGCCGCCCCAGCTACCTGGCAAGTTACTTACCAAATTAATGGAGGAAGGCCCTGTTTACCTACCTAATGGGGGTCTACCTATTTACATGCCACTTATCTGACATTTTTTAATTTCTTATTTTTCGGGTCTAACATAGCTGTTTGGGGAATTGATAGGAAAGTGCTGGAAAAGAGAGGAGTCTAAGATGTATTTGTGGTAAATTCTACAGGGACAAGTAGTGACCACTAGAAGAAGACATTGCATGATGTCCTGGATGGAGAAAAAAAAGGGAAGAGAACGACTCATCAGGAAAGACATCATGGAGGTTTAGGCCAGATGGAGAAGAAAAGGAGAAGAGAACAGCTCCCATCGAAGATTACATATCCTATGAGTCCCTGCTGTCAGGGGTCATTTTACTTCTGTGTTGAATCAGTGCTGTATTCATGTGATGGTGACCTGACTACTGGTGATGTGATTGGTGGGGGTGTAGGTTATGTTGGTTCTTGTATAGTATCAGCATAGGCTTGTCCCGGATTGTAAAGCAAGTGCACACCTGACTCTGTGATGAGGGGTTTCTCTGCACCACTGTTTCTTCCTTGCTTGTGTGTAGGCTGCTTTCACACGGAGCGGTTTTGGTGCATTTTTTAATGCGTTTTTTGTGCAGAAATGTACAGCATTAACTGCTCTGTCTTTCTGCACAAAACCGCACCAAAAACGCTCCGTGTGAAAGCAGCTTTACAGTGTAGTTTATTTTAGAAAGTGGCGAGGTGCGAGAACAAGGGAGATTTTTTAAACGGATATTGTATGTGGGCTGGTGGGGGGCTTAGTGCCAGGGCTGATTTTTATTCCCAGTCCGGCCCTGGGTTAGAGGGGTATCTCATCCTATTGATTAGCTTTAAACATGTAGGAAAAGTTAAATAAAGACTGTTATCAAATACATTGCTGTTCTGATTTTGCTAGTTTTCAGAGTTAGAGCAGTTCTTATCTCCTGCTTCTTTACACAAGCTTCCCTAGGTTACCAACCACATCTCTTATCTCTAGAGCCCTGGTCACCAGGATGGTGACGTCACTCTCTGTTTCTTCTTATCAGGATTACAGCAGCTTGTTTATGTTACTTATTGACAAGCTTTAACCTTTTAGAGCTCAGTAGCCTTCTGTCCTGCACTTTAGACCCGTCCATCACTAATGAGCCTCTAACAGGCTCAGCCAGGAATAGCAGAGCTAATATGCCAATCACTGCATCACTGCAGTAGAACTGCCCACAGCCTGAGCAGCAAGTAGGAGCCTGAAGTTGGCTATAATGAGCAGGCTCTGTGATACAGCCAGATGGGAAAACCTTTTTAATCAAAATGAATGACCTGCAGCTTTTTCAATGATTTGGGTTGGACTAACAAACATTATAGAAAATTTATTGTTTCCAGCTTTGGGCTTCTGTGTCAGGCGTTATCCCTGCTGTGTGGTCATAATAATATGGCTCTTTATTTTTTTTCCTGCCAAAAGCCATACCTATTTTATTTTTCCATCTACATAGGCATATGAGGGTTTGTTTTTTTAAAGGTACCATTGACTATACCATATAATGTGGGGTGAAAAAAAACCTTACTTATGTTTGTGGGGGCTTCATTTGACATGTCAATTCTTGGTCCGAAAGATGCAGCAGGAGTCCTATTTAAAACTATAGGGTGCGATCCTGCTGCATCCAACACACATCCAAACTCGCCGCAGCATTTGTGGATCCAAAAACGCTGTGTGAACCACCCCTTAGGCTTCCAGCTGCGATGTCAACCGATCAGCATACTACAATCTCATCCCATGAGTCGTGGGGGAGGGGGTTGGAGTGAAGAACAGTGAGCCATGGCTTCTCAAGGGTTAAGCTACAAACACACAGCATAGGATGAAAACCATCAAAAAGCCTGACTAAGATGCCCTTAGTTTCCTGACAGTTTACATTAGACACGACCAGGAGCTGATCTGGCCACACTTGCGTTGTTTGCACTTCTTATCTGATGGCAGGGAACATGAATGAGCTTTGAAGGGACTGAGGAGAAAAGATCCTGTGTCTTTTGTATAGAGAATCCACTGGTTGTAATGTAATTATCTGAGTAAACATGCAGACGCTCCCTGCTCAGCCCTCCCCCTCTCCCCTGCGGCAGTTCGTGAACAAAGGAAAGATGCTGCCTGCTCAGAGCTTATCTTCTCTCCTGAGCAGATAAGATAGAGAAACTTGTGCACAATATAGTTATCTCCTGTGGATTAGCCAAATAACATGTTTGCTCAAGTACAGAGACTTTCAGGAACGTGCATGGGAGGTGGAGTGATGACATCACAGAGGAGGTACTTGTTTTTTTAAACACAGAAACACAACGCCCCTTTTTCAAGTCTCAAGAAAGGAGTATCAGCCTTTTAGGTGAGGAAAAACCCCTTTGAAGTCTATGGGCTTTGTAAACGGCGGATTTTCAGTGGTTTCAAAATACTAAAATTGCCAAAAATCTGACCATTTTTGTGTGCTGTGTGGACTTAGCTTTAAACAGCAGGATTCGCTGTCAAATCCATTCAGCAGCTGATGTCAGCTTATAACCAACAGGCTCTCACAGTGTATGAGCCCACTCTGTACAACCTTAAGGGCATTATGAAGTAACTTTTTTTCAAATATCAGTATAGGGTTAAACCACCCAGTATTATATAGTGCTGCATGGTGGTGTTATTTGGGTTACTGTTGAGTGAATTGAGGCTCTTGGGGGCAAATGTATCAATACTGTCTAATAATTAGACAGTGTGAACCTAGACTAGACAGCTTTACAGTGCGCCACATTTAATAGTGGTAATAAATCTGGCGCATGTTTACTGTCAATTTTAAGTTCACACTATTTGGTTGCTTACTTTTATGCCATTAAATAAAAATGTTGATGCTTTTTTTTTTTTTGCGCAGGGCGTCGTATGCTAAGCCATGCTCCTTTCTTATAAATCATACCTGTTTGTCATAGGAGGTGCAAAAATGTCTAGAAACTATCTAAAACACATAGTAAAACACATATTAAATGTGGTGTAAAGTATGTACACCTGTATTTGGTTGCAAATTTCACCAGAGTTCTGGCACAGTTCCCATAAGAAATGTTGACCAATGCATTATGTAAATACTATACGGTGGTGTTATGCCGGCAGTATATGGCAGCATTAGTACTTTTGGCCGTCCATCTGAGGGCTCAAATTAGGAACCACAGTGCCTGTTACTTTTTTTTTTTTTGCAAACACACATTGTCCATGGTAAAGAGATATTTCATATCACTAATGGATCCTAACATTCAATTGATGGATGTCAAATATAAAGCCAGGATCATCTTCCTAATATTCTGACCCCTTGTTTGTGAAGAGCATTATGACATAGCTGTTTGCATTACGAGCATTACATGGACATTTACATACACTTGGGGTGTTCTTTGAAAGAGATCACACAGTACAAAGATGAAAGGGCACCAGCTCCTTCTGGCAGGATCTCTCCTTTCCCACGACCACCATATGCAGCATATATTAGTGAACCAGAAGGTGCCTTACATCCTACATGTTTCCACATGCCACAAGTCTGCAGCCTCAGGGAGACTTATACTCATTTTAGGCAATGCACATTTTTGTCATAAGCCAGGTAAAGCCTTTCTATAGATCAGAGTGCAGGACTGGAATAGATAGGAGAGAAAAATGGAATTCACAAGAAGTGTTAGAAATATCATGGGTTTTTCAGAAACTATGTAAACCCTTTCCTTACTACTTACTAAATGGGTAGTCCCGCTACATGAAATTCACATCGCTGGTCGCTCGTTGCTAAGAGCGATCCAGCCCTGCATTTGAATGAGGAGGACGGTGCTAGCACTGCCTTCCTCATTCACTTCTATGGAAGTTCCGAGTCTAGCCGGGCGCACACACTCATTTATACTCGGAACTCCCATAGAAGTGAAAGAGGAGCACGGCGCCAGCGTAACCCTCCTTCTTCAAATGAGCGGGCGGCGATGAGAATTTCACGTAGTGGGAATGCCCATTTAATGATTCTAATAGGTTCATAGGAAAAGATCTGCAAAGCCCTCTATTGGATGTAGCAATTCTCAAATCACATCTAACTCACTGAGTCTTGCAATGTGAAAGGGATTACCATAGCTATGCCATTTTGTTAATTTGCAGACAGCTATTTCTGGTTGTTGCCCCTCATCAGTACAGAGTAGAACACTGGCTGGCTAGGTGGGCAGCAATGACCATAGCTCTTAAGGGGTAATGTTTCTCACTGGGGAGGCTCGATGCTCCACTGAAATTTAAATATTCTAAAAGGCTCATGGAAAAAGAGCTGCGTTGCCCACTCTTGATAAATAGTCTGTCCTCTTATGTACTGTTGCTTTGTAACATGGGTCATTATTGTTACTCAGTGACTTCTGTATTATTCCCACTGTGTTGCTTCTGGTATTTTAGATCAAGAAAGATTGAGATGAGCAGGTAAACAGTAATACAGGTCATGTCAATAGCAGAAGTATGAGAAACTGTGTAAAAAGATAGATACTAAGACAGTACGTTCTCGGCTGTCCCACTAATAATATATCACCTATCCACCGGAACGGTAATAAATATATGTTTTGTGGCCTCTGGGACCTCCACCAAATGCAGGTCTCAGCTGTCTTAGGGAGTCCCATAGACAGCAAATAAAGAGGCAATATACATGCTAGTCCTGCTTTTTATTCTCATAGTGAATTTGGGGACCATGTGTCTCTTGATTGGTGGGCTTTCCAGCACCATGTATATAAGGTATGATTGCGGGGGTCAGTTTGCTGATAACCCCGCCAATTAAGAGACACAAGGGCTCCAAATTCTCCTTCTGAATAGAATGCTGGACTTCAATCATACTGTACATTAATGCTATTGGTGTTTGAAGGGTAGGCCTAATAACCACAATTGCTACAATTACCTTAGTATTTCATGGAATTATGATTTATTTCAGCTTTAACAGTCCATGGCAGATTTAATAGATAAACCTAAGGCTGTATAATGGACGTGGTCTCCCTTGGCTGTGTATGAGACAGCTTTGGCAGCAATGGTTGGCCAAAACCTGAAGCATCAGCCTCCAGGACGCCACTGTAGGTGGCTCCCTTACAGCCTGATGATGTACCATTGAAGTGAATTTCAATGGTGTCAGACATAGCACACATTCTTATTGGAGCGTGGTGCCTGACCAGTATGAGGTACACAATGATCGGTGTATGTCACTTATGCCACAGCTGGCTCTGGAACATTAGTATAACAGTACTTCCCCTATATGGCTCATTAGGGTTCCCATGAATGGGAGACCATGGTTAACCTTGTAATTTAAACAAAACCTATTCTTTACTCCCATGAGGAATTCTTTTTTTTTTTAACCAAAGAAAGAAACGCGTTGGAGGACAACCGGGCCATTGTAGGGATTGCCAAGGTGTAGGTTCCGGTGTGAGGCTGTCCTTATCACGGCGATCACTCTGCTTTGATAGGAAGGGCATATTATTGGAATATTATAGAGCTATTTACAATTTATTTCACAAATTCCTGCATCATCACATCTATATGTGTGTAGATCCATCATGGAAGGATCTGTCTGACTCACGTTTACAATTTTGAAGTATCTGTGCTTGACCGCTGTGAAGCTAGAAATTGTACTCGCTGTCTTATGTTTATTTATATTTTTGCAAGTATAGTCTTTTAGTAATGAAAATAGTAAAAGTTACGTTTTATTTGTTGGTCTATTTCCAGTGAATATACATCCATAGGGCCCCACAGATTACAAAATCTTTACAAGCTTTACATCAGAAAATCATGTAATCGGGACTCTCAGAATACAGGAAAACAAGTGGCTAGAAAGAAAATAGGAGATGTGAGAAAAAGGCAGTTGGACACGGACCCAACAAAGGCATAACTAGGCACTCCCGGACCCCAATGTAAAACTGTAAGGTCTCGTTCACACGGCTTATTCTGCCGTGTATTGGCGCCGGATTTGTGCTTCAGTACGGCGCCAATCCGCGGCAGCAATTACGGTAATCCACTGCTCTCATTGAGAACAGTGGAATCCGTCGCTCCTCCCCGCTCGGCGAATCCGCCGCGGGGGGAGAAAGTGACATGCACATTATTTACAGCGCGGACACGCCGTAAACAATGCATTGTCTATGGGGCCGGGAGCGGCGCCCCCGCCGTGCTCCGGCCCCGCCCCCGTCCCGCCCCTTATTCACGGCAGATTTGTGCGCTCAATACGGCGCACAAATCCGTCGGGAATAAGCCGTGTGAACATGGCCTAACTGTTTGTATCTGGAATAACCACACAATAACCACACAATTAAAGGGGTTGTCTCACTACATTGATTCATTTGACTTCAGTCCTGTTTTCTTGGTTTCACTTTGAATTCAGGGGCGTGTTTACTGGCTTCCACTAGGCTGCAGTAGAAGCCAGGTCTGTAGCTATAGCGACCAGTGCTGGTAGCCTATCAGGATAGATCAAACAGGTCTGTAGCTATAGCAGCCTGAGGAGCTGATGCAGCCCATACAAGAGGGGATATGTAGGAACAGGTAGGACACTGTTAATGGACATATATTGCAAAGTGACTTGTTTTTGCAAGATATTTAACATAAAAAGCAATCCTTTTAGTGAGACAACCCCTTTAACTATTGAACATGTCACAATGGTACTAATTAGTGATGAGCGATTGTGTCAACTATCGTTATCGAGTCAATATCAGCAATTATCATGCCGATAGTCGATAATAGATTATCGCCGATGACCATTAAAGTCTATGGGAGAGGAACAACACCTTCATTCTTACACCCAAACAGGGATGGAGAAGCTGGAATTAACATCCACAACAGTCAAATGGATACCTGCTACATCTTAGGCAACACACTTAGGTTATAAAAGTCACAGAAAAAAAGTCACAGACCATTCACTATCCCTGTCTTGTACCACAGCCTGACCCTTAAACCTGCATCACCCACAAATTAAAAAGTGCCAGAAGGCAGTATGGTTTGAACCATCATTTTACTTGAACTGGACATTGACTATCCCTGTCCTGGAACGCAGTATGACCCTTAAACCTATCTGACCCCCAGATTAAAAAGTGCCGGAAAAAGGAGTCTGTAAATGTTATATGGATTAATATGGATTAATATGGCGGCCTTCGCACCACTGACTACAGGCGTAATTTACTATCAAATATGTATAACACAATATGCGTACAACTGAGCTCTTTGCGGCAAACAGACGCACGGACTGCAATAAGAGTATTTAAATTTTATATGGATTAATATGGCGGCCTTCACACCACTGACTACAGGCGTAATTTACTAGGAAATGTGTATAACATAATTTGCGTACAAATTGCGGCAAACAGACGCACGGACTTCAATAAAACTATTTAAAAGTTATAGGGATAAGTTAAGCCAGTTTTTGGGAACACTGACACACAGTGATTGCAATAGAGCTGAAAAAACAGGGACATTTTCAGTGAAATAAGTGAAATGCAATACATTGACTGGAGGCAGAATAATACAAATTCCCATAGTTGAGGCTATTAACCTGTTTTTGATATTACAAATATTTGCCCGGTCAGCATTCTTGGAGTGTTTCGGCTCTGTGAATGGTGAGAAACTACAATAGTTCTTTTTTTAGCTTCGAGTACTGATTGATGACAGAATTATATTCTTGCCGCTTCAATGCTGTCTGTGCATACAGGGGAAGGAAAGGGCTTTAGGGGTTGGAGGAGATCACACCAAGTAAAGCTGTGTCTTGTGTTCTGAATGTCTCCTTGCTTCCTGTTCTCAGGGAACTTGTCAGACACACTTTTGAGAACCTAAAAACACTTAATGGGTCAGTGAAGTTGTTAAATACAAAAGCCATTAGAGATACAAGCAGCAGGCGACCTGCCCACTGCAGCCGATGGAGCGGTACTCTGCCCATTTACTTTGACCTTTGCAGATTCTATTGCCCAGTAATGCTTCATCTTGTGGCGTCTTACAGCAAATGTCACCTATTCTGCTGCATTCACAGACGTATATCCTCACTAAGATGCTTGAGCTGACGTGTCCAGCTTGTTACATCAAACCTAATAAACTCTATTACATTCCATTTACTGACAATGGCTCTTTGTGCTGCAATCACATATTCCAAGTGTAATTGATATTTTCAGCATAATACTTCATCTACTGAGCAGATAGAAGAGGAAGCCAGGAATCAATGAGATGGAATCTGCAGTAATATTAGTTCACATGTTAGGGGATTGTACTGTACTGACATACTCTTTCTGCTTTGCTGGTGTTAAAAAACAGATTTTTACTAATGTTGATGTAACATGAAGTGCCCCATATTATCCAGATGTCCCATGCACATAGAGTAAAAGCTGGAGAACCCTTGCCTCGATGGCATCATAATTTACTACGTTAGTTGTGTTCACAGAGACCAGCTTTCCTGGGTGTGTGCCTGTAGGAGAAGGTGGTATCATTCAACAGGGGCCCTGGTCCTGCCCCACACTGACTTGACAGTGGACAGTGCTGGACTGGGGTGCCTGAGGATCAGCAGTGAAGCTGCTTCTTGGGGCCCCCCCGTCACGTTGATGACTGGGGCCCCCCAGTGAAGTTGATGACTGGGGCCCACCAGTGGAGTTAATTCAAGGGGCTCACCAGTGGTGTTGATTCCTGGGGCCCACCAGTGAAGTTGATTATTGGGGCCCACCAGTGGAGTTTATTCTTGGAGTCCACCAGTGAAGGTGATTTTTGGGGCCCACCAGTGAAGCGGATTCATGGGCCCACCAGTGAAGCTGATTATTGGGATACACCAGTGGAGTTTATTCTTGGGGCCCACCAGTGAATTTAAAATTCCCGGGGGCCCCCACCAGTAAAGTTGATTAAATTGGGGCCCCCCATGGAGTTTTTTTCTTGGGGTCCACCAGTGAAGTTGATTCTTGGGGTCCACGAGTCGAGTTGATTTCTTGGGCCACTAGTGTTGTTGATTCTTGGGGTCCACCAGAGGAGTTGACTGTTGGGGCCCACAGCTACTGCACATGTCTATTATTTTATGCCTCTCTTTCTCTGCTTTTTCTCACTGAAGAGCAACCGTAGGCCTGGCCCGGGCCTACCATGCCCAGGGACCCACTGATCCCCTGTAAGCCAGTTCAAGCCTGACGGTGGACATTTCAACATCAGAAGCATTGCACCACAAAATTTGTAGGTGGGTTGAGATGAGATGTTTGTTTTTGGCGTCCTGTGTATGACCTGCTGAAGTGAGGGCGAAGGTCTGGACCACGAGGACCACAGTAAGACTGAGGCGAAAAGTGACTGAAGCCTAACAGGAAATGAATCAAGATGCTGCTGTGTGAGCTTGGTGAACTGGTAAGAGAGACTCTGCCCGTTCTTGGATCTAAAAATCCCAAAAAGGGGTCTTTCATTTAGAGGACGGGTTTTGGGTCTTTTTGTCCGGGAACCCAAAATGGTCAAGTTGTGTCCCAGAATCTTATTAGCATCATACAATTTCAGCTTTGGTCAGAATTATCATTTATATCATATGCCAGAATCTGGACTGGTCGCTACTGCCACTTAACTTTCCAAAAATACCCAGAAAAGAGCTGAAAACACCTCCAAAATGGGCACTTTTGGGTGAAGCTTACAGAAACTCCACATCTTTTGCAACTCCGATCATAAAATTGTTCCAGTACGATTGGGATTGTTGACAAGCATATTGCATTTATGACTATTTGTCCCATGGGCCTGGTCAAAGTAAAAAAATTTCTGTAATTTAAAGAAAAAATGGGTGCTGACAGAAAGAAATCAAGAGGCACATTTACAAGTGGCTGTGCCAGCAGGATATGGCAAGTTATGCCAATCAGCATTATCAATAAGATTCCAAGTCGATAATAGTTTACGCCAAGACCATTAAAGCAGGGGAAGGAACAACCCCCTTCATTCTTACCCCCAAAAGGGGGAGAAGCTGGAATTAACACCCCAACAGTCAACTGGAACTGCTACATCTTAGGCAACACACTTGGGTTAAAAAAGCCACAGAAAAAGATCACAGACCTTTTCACCCCCTTTTTGTACCACAGCATGCCCCTTAAACCGCATAAAAAAAGGAATTATCCCTAATAATTTTTGGGTTAAGCATTAGGAAATTTACCCATGAACATGAAAAAAAACCAAGAAATGGATGCGTAGAAATTGTGTGCAATATAAAATTTAACTTTTTACTTCACAATTTAAAATAATAGCGGCGAGCTTTAACTACATAAATCAAAAACAACAAAAGGCCCAAATAAAAAAAATGGCCATTATAGCTCTAACTCTGACGAGTCCGGGGGGGGTCTCCACACCAGTGTAAATGTTAAGCACTCCCCCGAAGGGCAACCCCTCCCCGGGTAGGGAGGTTACCCATAGACTCAAATCTTCCCCTTTTTACTGGTAATCAAACAAAGTCCCCAAATGTTTCGACCCCCACAGTCTCTTCAGGGAACCCAATGAAGTGATATTTTAAACTAGAAAGAAATCAAAAATTAAAAAAATGAGGGTAAATGAACGGATGAAATAACCCCCCAATTTACCCTGCCCCCATATTAATTTTTAAAAAAAGCAAATCAATATGCGGGTTAATATTTTTCAAGCCCCCTGGGGTATATCAGCCATCGTTGTATATAAGCGAAGTGATGTTTAATAAAAACGCCCAATCATTTCCCAACTTTCAGCCCCAAACCCCACGGCAGCACAATCCCATATCATCAAAAAAAGAAAATTTTACTTACCAACACAGAGATTCATAAATGCGGGTCATAGAGCAAGGGCCAAAAAGACCAGGAAGGGCCTATGGTGTGCCCCCTTTTGTTTGAAGAAAAGGCACCCTTTAAATGTGATGGAAGGCGGAGTATTCAGCTTTCCCCCCGGGTAACCCGGGTCACATTTTGCTCCGTCCCCGTCCTTCCCCCCTAGGGCAGAAGTCCGGGCAATAATTCCCGCCCTGAGGCGGTAGTGTGCGCGCGCTATACGCGCAAAACGCACTTCCCCCCACATTTGCCGGTGCCGAAGGGCCATTTCCCGTCCCTGTAATGTAGAAAAACAAGTAAACGGGTTCTAGCGCAGTATTTCAATCATAATGTCACAAAAAAAACCACGCCATTCAGATGGGGACGACAAAAAATCTCATTTCGAACCCCCAAGGGGACAGAAATCAAGTGTAAAGAAATTTTTTTGGCATCCCCCCTGATAGTAATCAGGATGGATCAGATAGACACAGAAGAAGTATATACACAATGGTACACAGTAATTTTAATGAAAGTTAAAATAGAAAATTTAAAAGTACATATGTTTGTTTTGGTAGAGGAGTAACGAAGAAGAGAATAGAAGAGTACTTACCAAATTTTTAAAAATATAAATAAATTGCTTATAAAGCTGTGGAATTTCAAAAGATGATTCCCCCAGGGCACCAAAGCCCCCCATAACTTACCACACTTTAAGTAGCAACTAAAATTTAGCGTTCATTGAGTCCCCGTGGGTATGTAGTTCCTAAGGGGTAAATCCAAAAGGTTTTTACGTCTGAGGGGAAACCCAAACAAAAATTACCCTTCCTTTCATTAGGTGTGAAGATCAAATTCCAGATTTTTTAGACCTTAGAAACACCCCCCTGTTTACCCAATATGTCTGGGTATGGAGGCTCTTTTGTTTTTGAATATCAATAGATTTCACCATTCTCCTTTTCAACTCCCCCGATGGTCTTTCCCACATAATCCAGCCAAGGGAAAACGAATGCGGAGATCACTCCTTTTGAAGACAATTTATGAAATTTTAATTATGAAGACGTCCAGTTTTAGGACCCTGAAAGTTTTTCCAGTTTCTAGATGTGGAACCCATCACCCCCCTAATCTATAGCAGTTTTGGCTGTCGTTTAGCCACATCGAGTCACTTTAGGGGTTACAAAATGGTTTTCACAAGACATCTTGAAAACTCTTTCCCTTTCCCAAATGTTTGGGGGGTCTCAACCCACTTTGTCCTTTTATTAGGGTCCATTAAAAGGATATCCCGGTTTGTTAGTTTCTTACGGCTTTCATTAGAGGCGCATAAACTTCCTATCAATTTATGACCCCGAATCAAATGATCTCTCTTTCTTTTAGGAGCCCAAAAGACATTTCCTGTCCCTGCGGAGTGCAGGTGATATGATTTCCCTTTAGTATCCCTCCGGGTACCCCCCTTTTCCCGAATCTCTCACAAGCTTTTGCCTGATGAACAAAATTCATTTTTTTAAAGGAAAAATTCGACGCAATTCAAGAAATTTTCCTCGTGGGATTCCCTTCTTTAAAGGTTGGGGGGCACTACTCCCAAAGCAGGATAATTACAGCCGCCCCCCTTACGTAATGGAGGTTTTAGTTCCCATCATGTCCTTTTTTTACCACACATCTAGGAAGGGGGAAATTTGGGGGGATCTATCTCATAGGTAACCTGGTCCAATAAGTTTTGATTTAAACTTTGCATGAATCTAGAACCCCTTTTTTCCCCCCTCCACAGGGCAAAGATTATCATCAAAATATCTGTTAAGCAATGTTTTTCAATTGTTTAAGGGGTTCGTCGCCAAAGCTATTGTTCCCCCCCCCACCCCAATATAATTAGCATAACTTGGGGGGGAGGGAAATTTCCCAGCGGTTTCCCCTCAAATTTATGATAAATTTCCCTTTAAAAAAAAAAATTTTTGTAAACAAAAAATTAAAAGGGCCCAACAAAATTTTTTTATTCTTTTGAGCCATCGCTCTTTGACCTGCATTATATGCAATCTCGTGTTGGTAATACAGATTTTTTCTTTTTTTGATGATAGTATCTTGCGCCGTGGGGGTTTTGGGGGCGAAAAATTTTGGGAAATATTGGACGTTTGTATTAAAAACACACTTTGCTTTAATTTCACCGATAGGGGTATATACCCACGGGAATTGATACATATTAACCTCATATATTATTTGTCATTTTTTGACATTAATTTGGGACAGGATAAAATTTGGGGGGTTATTTCATCCCTTCAACCCCCATTTTTTTTTAATTTTTTGATTTTTTATTTCTAGATTAATTTTTACTTCATTGGGTTTCCCCGAAGGACTGTGGTGGGTTTGAAACATGTTGGGGAAATTTTATGATTAAAAACACTAAGGGTAAGATTTGAGTCTATGGGTAAGCCCCATACCGGTGAGGGGCGCCCTTGTCGGGGCGAGTTTCTCTAACAAATTTTCAATGGTGGAGACCCCCAGACTCTCAGAGTTAGTACTATTAATGCGCCATTTTTTTTTTAAATTTCACTTATTTTGTTTTTGATTTATGTATTAAAGCTACCCATATTATTTTAAAAATTTGAATAAAAAGTTAAATTTTATATTGCACACAATTATATAAAGCACTCCATTTCTTGGTTTTTCTTTCAGTGCATGGAGTAATTAAAACCAAAAGCTTAAAAAAATTATTAGGGTAATTTTTTTTCATGCGGTTAAAAGGGCAGCTTTTGGGACAAACAGGGATATGGAAAGGTCTGTATCTTTTTTTGTGGGTTTTTTAAACCAAGTGGTTTTTCCCCAAATGAGCACGTTCCAGTTACTGTTTTTGGATGTTAATTCCACTTCTCCATCCTGTTTGGGTGTAAAAATGAAGTGTTGTTCCTCTCCCCTGATTTAATGGTTCATGTTTATAATCAAAAAAACGACATCGGGTAATTTTTTGATAATTGCTGTTTGGCATAACTTGCTATATCCTGCTGGCACATCCACTTGTAAATGTGCCTCTTGATTTCTTTCTGACTCAGCACACCATTTCTCTTTAAGTCTATCAGAAGACTTTTTTTACTTTGACCAGGCCATGGGACAAATAGTCATAAATGCAATATAACACGGTAAAAATGCCCTTATGACGCAGCAACAAAAAACATCGTGCGAAGCAGAGTGCGGGAAGCGGAAGTGTGGGGTAAGACCTCCACCTTCCTCAGTACCAGTCAAGACCTGGGTACATTTGCCCCCCTAGAGTGCGGACCAATTGAGCTTACTTGAAAACTGGGGTTTAACGCTCCGTTACCCCCAGGTGCCCTTTTTTTGGGCATTCTTTTTCCTTTTTACTCAACGTGTGGGGGAAAATTGTCTCTGTACTTTGTTCTTTCCCTTTGCTTCATACTCCATGTCCCTGAATAACCAATCTGGTCAAGTTTTCCCGTACCCCCTTGACAATTTGAGGAAAATTTTTTCCAGCTATTTGTACATGCAAGTTTTTTAGTAGTTTAATTTAGAAAAACATTTTTAAAAAAGGATGGAATCCCACCAGTCTTTGTTTCTCTTTTTTTTTAATTTTATTAAATGGGTTGTTCCAATACAGGGATTGTAGCTATGTTAAAGTCTTTTAAAAAAAAAGTCATTTTGCAATGTGTGTCCATTAACAGTGTCCTACCTATTCCTTTCCGACAGCACCCTCACCCTTAGCCACTCTTGACAATTGTGAAGAAAAATGTCTGTTAAAACAACATTTTTTTTTATAATAGGGCCCGTAGTTAGCTGCATTCCCCCACCAAAAAGCCCCCAAAAAATTTTAAACATGACCCCCCGAGCCCCTTTTTACAATTGTAAGAACAAATGTCTGTTAGAAACAAAAAATTTTTTTATAATAGGACCCAGTAATGCGCATGCAAGGAAAATGCCCCCCAAAAATTCAAAACATGACCCTTGACACTTTTTACAATTGGAAGAACAAATGTCCCTTTTGAAGCAAATTTTTTTTTGAATAGGACCTGTATATTGCCCGAAAAAAAAAAAAAAAAAAATTTTAAAACAAGATTACCCAAAAAATTTTAAAAATGACTTCCAACCACTGTTTAAAAAAAATTTTGAGGGGGAAAAAGCCCCTTTAAAAACCCCATTTTTTTGGTTTCCCCAAGGAAACCCTGATTAAATTTTCGTACCACAGCAACATGACCCCAAAAAATTTTAAATATGAATTCCAGCCACTAATTTTAAAAATTGTGTGGAGAAATGCCACTTAAAGCCACATTTTGTTCCAAAGGACCAAAAATTTTAGCTGTATCTCACAGCAAAAAAACCCAAAACCATTGACAATGCGAAAACTTCTAAAGAGAAAAGAGTTAAAAGGAATACGGTTTTGCAAAAAACCTTTTGGGTCTTTTACATCCCCTCACAGCAAAACCAAAAAAAATGAAAAATTTTGGGGAAACCCAGAAAAAAAATTGCATAAGAAATGAACATTTAAAAAATTAAAAAAAAAATTTTTTAAGAGGACCAAATTTTTTTTGAAGAAAGGGAAATTTAAAATAGACCCGGGGGAAATAATCGGGGACCTCGGGAAAATTTGGGGCCACCCAACCCTCAACAGAGATCCCCTGCCTGAATTTTTTCTTTTAAAAAATCAAACGATCCACATTATCTGTGGGAAACCCCAAAGCGTTTTTCTGTAAAGACTCCTCCCCGCGTGCTGAAAGGGGCCGCTCAGATATGAAAAGCTGGCTTTCTGGGCCCGGACAAAACCCTAAAGGCGTTGGGAAGCGACTCCGGGCCATTTCCCTCCATTTTGGATACCCAAAGTCCCATTGGGGCCGGGAAAACATCCCAAAAACATCGTTTTTAGACCAGATAGTCGTGCACCATGAACTTAACTGGTCCTTTGTTGGATTGTGCCCTTTATTGCATGCTTTTTTGAGGGGGTTTAAAAAAAGATTTCCATAGGGCACCCATTTGGCTTCTGCCACCTTCGTGCCCGGGGTCCGCAACGGCACTTGGCACTCTACTGCTGTCCCCGTCCCCTGACGTTCCACCGGGGACATTTTTGGAACCCTGGGAAACAACAAAAACAGAAAGTCTCCAGTTGGAAACAAACAGCAAGGTCCCCCATTTCCTGCATTTTTTCTCTCTATTTTGGGGGGGTGAAGGGAAATGCTGAGTTTTTGTTTTTGTACCCGGGGGATCCAGGGGGGTGGCCACCCAGTAACTGTTTCGTTTTATGGGCCTTTTAAAGCGAGGATCAAGTTGGAAAAAAATGGGCATCCAAGCACCATGTGAAGATGGAGCCTTGATTTCCCAAACCCCGGGGCGAGGGGGACTAGCAAACTGATCTTCCTTTATCTTCCCTCCTCCCCTTTAAATTCCCCGACAACCTCTTTTTCCCAAA
>JAODAL010018585.1:0-74351 GCA_025379985.1 Phyllomedusa bahiana
TGTCTATTACTCTGCTGACAACATCAAGGACTCCTCAACTACCATCTGGACAGGTAGGCCTATCTACAGAGTGTGTCCCGGGGGAACACTGGAGGAACACCACCTACTCCTGTACAAGCAGACCCCCTATGCACTGTAACGGTGTCAAGGAGAACAAGAGAGGATTGGGTGTCTAGCCACCGTGACATTAAACTACCACTTCCCATCCTCTCCTCTGTGACCCTGACACATTACAGGTTGCATTTACCACTGAAGAACAGATTGGTGATGCTCTTCATTACTGAGATTCACAGGTAACCGATCAAGCAATGACATTCCTAACGGTCCTGCAACTGACGATGTGCTCGCTTGCGTGTTGTCCAGAGCACTGGAAGAAGCGCCTTGTCTGGTACTTCGAGCTCCACATCCTACCCCCTCCTTGCTTGCTTACCACCTCTACTTCGCTCCATGTTCAGAAAAATAAATATTAAAAAGGTCTAGAAGATTTGTTCACAGTCTCTTATTGAAGAACTTTACTGCAAAGACAGCAAATCACAAACGTTCTTAAATCCCTATCATTTCTAACTGGCAACTAGGATTAGAAACGGAATTGTTTCAATCAAATATCTTTGAAATGCAGTGGAAGAACTGTAACAACGAATCAACAGTGTTCTTGCTTTAGGCCTTGTAATTTACAACAGCCAAGAAGGACTAGCAATAGACTTTTTTCTACTGAATATCTCTGAAATGTGGTCTTTTCCCACAACTGACAACCAGGAGTACAAATAGAATAATTTTCTATGGATTATCAAAGAAATGTGGTCCTTTCTGACAACCAGGGGTAGAAATAGAAATGTTTTCTACGGAATATCTCTGAAATGTGGTCTTTTCCCACAACTGACAACCAGGAGTACAAATAGAATAATTTTCAACGGATTATCTAAGAAATGTGGTCTTTTCTGACAACTGACAACTAGGGGTAGAAATAGAAATGTTTTCTATGGAATATCTATGAAATTAGTTGTTGTGGAACAACAAGCAATGTGGTCTTATGCTACAAGCATTAAGGATTAGAAACAGGATTTTTTTTCTATGGCATATCTTGGAAATCGAAGAACGGGGTCTTTTACACCGGCTCTCCTCTTCCCCTCCCCCCCAAAAAAACCTGCAGCATGCGTATAAAGGGAATGGAATGATCTTGGGCGAAATGTATGAAGATCGGCGCGTCGGAGCGCCCGTTTTCACGTGATTTTTAGTGAAAGCTGCGCCTCATTTATGTCGCCGCTCGAAGTGCGCTCATACATGCGGTGTAAAGTTCCCTGCACCTCGTGTGTGAGGCGCATTGCGGATCTTAGACGCATAAGGAATGCGCCTAACATGTATTACAATTCGAGACAGGCTGGAAATCAGCACAAATTCATTAAACATGTTAGTGAATAGCAAAAAGAGTTGTCTTTCAAATGAATGAATGAATAAAGATAAATATCAAAGTTAAATAAAATCGATTTCTTTCCCCTTTTATTCTATTTAGTATCTACAGCAAGAGCCAGCACAGCACAGGTCTTGCTGGGACCTGAGGTCCTCCAAGCAGGATTTTACATCCGCAATTACATCCGGATTTCCATTGGAATCCAATGTAAGCTAATAGTTCATTATTTAGGTAATGTATTTATGGACGTAAATACGTCCGTAAATACGTCCAGGATGAAGCCCAGAGAACATAGAAATCCTGCTTGGAGGACCACAGGTCCCAGCAAGACCTGTGCTGTGCTGAATCTCGCTGTAAATACTAAATAGAATAAAAGGTGAAAGAAGAACAAATACATTTTATTTATTTTTTTTAAATAAGGGCCAAAATTAACATCTGTACAACATCAGCATTGGATAATTTAATGTAAGATTAGTTTAATTCTCTCCCCTTTTTTAAGACCTTTTGTAGCTGAGATTTCTTTCTTTTGAGATCTTAGATATATTTGCTTTAATTTTAAATGATCAGCTTTCTATATACATTGACATCGATTTTATACCACTTTGATATTTATCTTCATTCATTCATTCATTCATTCATTCGAAAGACAACTCTTTTTTATTATTATACTGATGGAACTGTATTGTATTGCCCCCATTACAATAAGTTCTAGCTTCCCTGCGCCTCTTCCGACTCAGGTAGACCACTTTGAACTAGGTCTGCCTGTCGGAGCTGTAATGCACCTCACTTTGCCGACCGGCATTCATAAATGCGTCGGTGTTTTCGAATCTGGTGCGTCCTGCCCCAGAATGCCTACAGCGCGCCCACAGCACGTCCCTTCATTTTAGGTGCATCTGAAAGTGGCGAAGGTTGTGTCTAACAGCGCATCCCTGCATCCGACACTGGAGTCGGCACGTTGAGGTGCAGTATACGCCTGAAATCAGGCGCAAATCCCAATCATACATGTCGCCCCTTGTTTGAAAGAGTCAGGTTCTTCTTGCGAATTTTTATTCTGAGTGTCCATAAGGGCATCTGTGCTGATTTTGGGGTCATGCTACGGTAAAAGACAGCGATAGTCAATGTCCTACTCACTAAAATCTTGTTTGAAATAGTCGATTTCTTCTTGCGAATTTTATTCTGAGTGTCCATTAGGGCATCTGTGCTGGTTTTAGGGTCTTGCTGCAGTAAAAGACAGCGATAGTCAATGTCCTATTCACAAAAATCTTGTTTCAAATACTCATTTCTTCGTGCTAATTTTATTCTGAGTGTCCAGAAGGGCATTTTTGTTGGTTTTTTTGAAGTCAGGCTACTGTAAAAAGGATGCCATGGGTGCCAATAGGGCAGTACTCCTGTCTGGGGCCCTAATCAAAAAGGGCCCCAGTGATATGTTAAAAATAGGAAGTAGTAATGGGTGGGGGCCCCATTGGATTTAGCAGCATGTGGCCCTGAAACAGTTAATAGATGACTGACAAAAGCCCTGGCTACCACTGCACCCACTATAACTACGGCCCTGCCAGCTGAACCTCCGTGTTCCCTGTTGGGATGTTCTTGCTGCCACCACATATATGATATGTTCTTTGGCCCTGGTGAAAAAGGTGATAGGGGTCTCCTGCCAGTTCCCATGTGCCATTTCCAATACCGATGTCTTCTCATGTGTCAAAGGAGCCCCCTAGCAGCTTCTACCGCTGTACCTGCTGTGGCTGCGTTGTTCTTATCTTTTTGGTTAGACATTGAAAGGAATTAATTATTTTAGCCTGTGAATTTTTTTCTGTGACTCTTAAAGCCTAATTGTCTTGACTAAGATGTACCACGTATGCACTTTACTGTTGTGGATGGTAATTCCAGCTTCTCCTCACCTGTTTCAGTCTAAAAATTAACCTGATCATCTTCTCCCATTGACTTTAATGGGGTTTGGCGATTGATCGAAAATCGGCACAATTTTCTTCAAAATCTGTAATCGAATCAATCTAGATTTTTTTACTGATCGCTCATCACTACTGGACATCATACAGACTCACATGCAGGGCCCGAATGATTGTAGCACGGAATGCATATTACAGCTGGCCCCATGCTGTGTCGCACCAGACCGGACCTCACTCCGTTGTGGACGATTAATTCCTCAGCTGCCGCGATCAAATACAATAGCAACCTGGAAGACTAACAAAGGCTTCTAGGCTGTCTTTGACATCACTACCCCTGGCTGTGCCCTGACGGGGATAGTAATTGATAGTTACCATTGATAGCAGTACTGTTTTGTACCGCAATGCATGGTAACTGTGATCTAAAAATCACTGATAGAAGTCTCCTATGGGGACAAGTAAAAACAATGTGAAAAAGTACAAAAAAAAGCTCTGTGTACGGAAAAATAGAAAAGTTATGGTTATCAGAAGATGGTGATGCATAAATATTGTTTTATACAATAAAAACACTTTTTTAAAAGCGTCAACATAAAAAAAACTATATAATTGGGTATCACCATAACACTACTAGGATTGCAGTATCTTCTTCACTTTACTTTCCAAAAAACAGATTTAAAAGCGATCAAAAAGACTTATCTCTCCAAAAAGGATACCAATAAAAATGTCAACTTGTCCCGCAAAAAAACAAGTCCATACACAGCTCAGCACACCAAAAATAAAAAACTTATGGTTCTCAGACTATGGAGATGCAAATACTTGTTTTCTTTTTTGAATAAAAGCATCTTTATTGTGTAAAATTTTTAAAAATATTTATTTATACCGCATGATGACCTCTGTAAAAAATAAAAATAGAAAATGTTTCCAGTATTGCTGTATTTTGTTTATACTGCCTCCCAAAAACCTTGATAAAAAGCTTCATATGAACCCCATGATGGTACCAATTAAAAAATAAAAAAGTTATGGCTATCAGACTATGACAACATAAAAATGCAATTCTAATGTGTTAAAGTGATAAAATATAAAAAAACTATATAACATTTCTATCATTGTAGTTCTACCAACCCACATGGTAAAGTTATCATGTCATTTATACTGCATGGTAAAAATGAAACCCAAAAAACAATAATGAAACTGCACCCCCTCCATTTTCATAAAGCAATGCTAAAAAAAAAACTGGAACACCTGTGGGTCCAAAATGCACACTACACCCCTAGATGAGATCCATGAAGGGTGTTGAATCCAAAATGAGGTGACTTCTGGAGGGTTTCAACTGCTCTGGTACTTTGTTTCAAAAGCCGAATAGCGCTCCCTCACTTGTATGCCCTGCCATGCCCCAAACAGCAGTTTCTAACCACCTATAGGGGATTGTCGAAATTGGAAGCAATTGAGTAACACAATTTTTTTCAGGATTCAAATTGTTGGAAAAAAATAAATGTTTCATTTTCCCAGTCTAACGCTAAAAAAATTTTGAAAAATTTGTGGGGTCGATATGATCACTACACCTCTGAATATGTTCCTGAAAGGGTGTAGTTTCCAATATTGGGCCTTTTAAGGGGTATTTTTTTAAATTTTAGCTCCTTAGGGTGTTCGCAAATCTGCAATGGCACTTAAAGAAAATTGTGATGAAAATGAGATCCCAAAGTCCAGCAGGTGCTCTTCCTACTATGAGGCTTGTGGTTGAGCCAAATAGTACATTAGGGCCATATATGACAAAAAAATGCTTGTTGTCACCAAATCCCAGCAATAGCAAACGGAAAGGCATCCGTGAGAAAATTCCATTTCTAACGCTGTAAAAAAAAGGAAAAAAAGGCCACAAACAACACTTTATGTAAATAAAAGCTCCCTGATTCCATCCCTTGACTATATATTAAAGAAATGGATCCAACGCTGGTCTGATATAGTCCAAAAGGGAAACAGAAATCCACACATATAAAGACTGGATAGGCTATTCAGCATCTAAGAAAGCTGGGTGATGCCACATCCCCTGAAAACCTTTTTCCTGTAGGAAAGCTAAATCTCTGCATCACACAGCTTTTCTAGACACTATCTAGATTCTATCCTTAGTTCAAGAAGGCTAGATGACATCTACCACAGCACCCACCCAGCTGTCACTGCTGTATTCGGGAGCTGGGTGGGCCATTGGGGAACAGAGAGGACTACTTACCTTATTCACACAGATAAGGCCAATCATGCCTCTGCTTATTTCTAGAAAAATAATATAATTTAATCTTCTATAAATTTTTTTGTTCCCACATTAGTGGATAGTGGTGATATGTCCTCTTTAAGACACTGTAAAGGCTGGTCACGAGGGGTCAATGGTTCATATAGTGTATCCCTAATTAACAACCAGTTCCTACATAGAATTTTTTTCTTTGCAAGTGTTTAATACATGTGTTTTGCCATTAGGTGGGGATATAAACCAATTTAAAGCCCAACATTGAAAGAATGAAACTGATCCTTTTAGACATTCAGAAGGGGGTATGTATGAGAACTGTCTTGGCTTAAGAGTGTCGTTATTGCCCATAGCAACCCATCAGAGCTCCTTCATTTTTTCAGAGCACTATATGAAATGAAAGGGGAGCTCTGATGGGTTGCTATGGGTAACAAAGAATGTTTTACACCTAGACAGTTTTCATACATGAGGCCCTATTCAGACTTTATCTTAAAGGGAACCTGTCTCTACTTTATGCTGTTTTCTCTAAAAGTGGCATGCAGTAGTGGCAAGTGCATTGATTTTAACAGTGTGTCTCTTGTGTATTAAAAAACTGTAGTTTTAAAGGTTCCCTTAAAATGTATTTTCTGTTAAGTTACAGGAAGTCTTCTGTACCCAAACTTGAGCTTTGACCTCAGAAATTACCTGTTGCCAAGCAGTGAAAAATGGGAGAGTCTATGGTCAGAAATCATTGGAGTATGTGAAAGAGTTGAAGATTACCCAAATACTGTGTATATGCCTATAATATATGTACATATGAATATTATAAACACAGTGGAACAGTTTTAACCCCTTAGCCAAGATAATATGATTCTTGTTTTTTTTTTCTCCCCACCTTCAAGGATCCATAACTTTTTTTTACATTTTCCACTTCAATATACATATGAGGGATTATATCTTGCAGGACAAAATATACTTTCTAATGGTGTCATTGACCGTACAATAGAATATACTAGGAAACTACAAAAATAATTGTGAAAAAAACATAGCTGTGCCATGTTTGCAGGATTTTTTTACAGCGTTCACTTTTCGGTATAAATCATGTGTTAACTGTATTCTGTAAGTTGATTTGATTTCGGCAATACCAGATATGTAGGGTTTTCGTTATATTATAGTACTGTATAAAAAACCCAAACATTTCCTTTGTACTTACATCTATAGACGTGAGAGTGCATCTTTTGCGGGCTGAAGTGTACTTTCTATTGGTACCATATTGGGATAGATATTTTTTTATCACATTTATTTACATTTTTAGGTGTAACGAGTGGCGCCGCAGTCCAGTCCGTGGGCCGCGGGCGCACCCGCGTCTCCCCTTCGGGGTCCCTGCCCGGGTAGCACTGTGGACAGTGCGATGAGTTGCGGCTGCACTCGCTCCCTAAACTTACCTGACCGCGCTCCTGTCCTGTTCTCTCCCTCTGCTGGCTGGGGCGCGCATGCACACACCTAGCGGGCACGCACGCTCGTTCTTGCACATTTAAAGGGCCAGCGCCCCAGTAATTGGATATTGCCGGGCGCTGACCCTATATATGGGGTTTGTCCACGTCACTTCCCTACTGGACCTTTGTTTCCCTCGAGCCTTAGAAAAACTGTTTCCTGTGTTTCCTCGTCTCTGCCGTGCTTTTGACCTCTGCCTCTGTTTCTCGACTCTGAACCTTGCCGCCTGCCCTGACCTTGCCACCTGTCCCGACTACGCCTAGCCTGACGATTTTGTACTATGCTCCCCCTTGGCTGCCACTGCAAGCAAGTCACGTCAGGGGTAGCGACCTGGTAGGACTCCCGCCGCAGCAAGTCCATCCCGCTTTGCTGCGAACTCTGGTGAAAACCGGGACCTACTTAGATTCTGCTCCCTGGTGTGGCTTACACCATCGCTTACGGTGATCCAGGGGATCCACTATCCTGGCTGTTACATTGGGGCAGGATACACAATGTTATATTTTTAAAGATGTGGCAATACCAATTAATTTTTTATATTTTTAAATTGTTTTTTACTTTAAATACTATTTTCTTACAGTAATATTGAGTCCCCATAGGGTACTTGACCACTAGTGGGCTCGATTGTCACTCAGTGCACTCTATTGCATTGAATAAAACAATGCAATAGGGTGTACAAAGATGGCGGTTCTAGGACTTCCTGACGATTGCACCATTTCTCATTCACTTAGATGGGTTAAACAGCAGAGATCAGAGTTGGCTGATCTATCTAAATTTTATATTTTTCACAAATAAACAAGGATTGTATGGACAAAAATGTACTACTAACTTAAAACACAATAGATCATGAAAAAACAGTCTCTGAATCACATGGATAGGTAAAAGTATAACAAAAGTTATGTTCCCACATAATGCTACACGTCAGGTTTCAAAAATGGGGCTCTGTCAGGAAAGTCAAAACTGGCTGCAGCTGTAAGGAAATAAAAAATAAACTTGAAACCAGCCTTGATAAAAATGATAGTACCCTTAATATTTTGTTGCACAACATTTTAAAGCAATCACTGCAAAAAAACCTATTTCTTGGACTTTCAATGAGACCTGCACCTGTCCACAGGTATTTTGTCCCACTTCTTGTGAGCAAACTGCTCCAGCTGTCTCAGGTTTGTAGGGTGCCTTCTCAAGACTGTACGTTTATGGTATTCTCACACAACATATTTGCAGAGAGTACTTTGTTGTGTAATTGCGCTGCAATGCGCCCAAAATATGCTCCGCAAATACAGTAAAATCATTGCACACAGGTAAGCGCCACAATACGCTGTGTGAACTCACCCTTAGATGGTGTGACCCAGTGGTAAGCTTAACTGTTATTATCAAGTGTTAATTAGTTTCCTCTCTCTTGCAATTAGAGGGTGCCAGAGGTACCAGCACACAACATAGCTAACTAGCAGTGTGGGAGTTAACAGAGTTGGTGCTATGCATGCTGAGAGAAGAGGAGTATAGAAGATTCTAGAGAGAATCAAGTGTAGTCCAGGCAAGGTACAACATGTGGAAGGATGCTGCTAGTGTGAGACAGACACTGACAGAAAAGACAGAGTCCTGTGAATAAAGCAGCCATTGCACATGAGACAGTGAAGAGAGCAGACAGCGATCACAGCACAGGAGTTGCAGGATATGACTGTGTTTACAGGTACATGTGAGTGTATTACCTCCTTTATAAAGTAGCTAAACTGTGTAAATGCCAGGAAACATCTACTGTTACCACTGATGTTTGATGAAGTTTACTGTATTGAAAATGGACTTGAATAAATCCGGTTAAACTGCCCTACAGTGGAACCTGTTATATCTTGTGAAGTGTGCTGTAAAGAGGATACACAAAAGAGGCCTGACTCACTGCAAAACCACCTCCCCAGTTCCCTCAGAACCCTAAATACCCCACACTGCAACCCTATCACAGTGGCAATGGGATAACAATTTGGTGACCCGTACAGGGATTTTGAGAGGAATCTGAAGTATTTAGGGGTGAACACCCTGAAGAGTGAGGGCCCTCAGGCAACTTGAGAGGGAGTCTCCAGGAGGCCAGACTAGAGCGAGGGACGAAAGATTTCAGCAGCGGCAGTGGGAAGGTTAACCAGCACATTCCCGCCAGTGACTTTCACGCCACTGTACCTGCCAGGGCCAAAGCCAAGCACTAAGAGGACAGACTACCCGTATAGCGCTTAAAGACAACACTGAGAGACAGTTTGGCCCAGTGATATCTGCAGCACACATTAGCTGTCAGCATATTGCCTGCAGTGTGTTAATACAGCCTTTAAGGGCCAGTGCACTAGAAAAAAAAGATATAGAAATCCAGCCATGGATGTAGAGGAACACATCAATAAAATCAGTGAGTCACTGCTGCAGTTGTCCTATGCAGAGCTGGGGACAGTCACGAGATTTCTGAAGCTAGAGGACCATCTCGCTCATGCGCATAATCGTCAACATCTTCTGTCAGCCATGAATCAATTATTGGATGAACTGGAAGATAGTGAGGAGGAGCACGCTATGTTGACTAAGACTACCTCGGTTTATTGACAGTTTGCAGGCTGGGGAACCGGAAACAGTACAGGAGACAGAAAGTGAGATGTCTCCCCAACAGACACAGCTGCAGGAGCTAAAAGACCAATTCATTGCCTTACAAAAGACGGTGCGGGAATCTGCAAAGACATTTGAGAAGGTGATTAGTCCTGACAAATTTCCAAGCGCCTTCAAGCCAGAAATACCTTTATAACTATTCACAAAGAATTCAGAATTAATGGCCAAATTGGTGAACGAGAACAAGAGAGACTGTCTTATATTAACCTAATTCACCAGATAGACTTGGAGATACACATGTGGTACAAGGAGAGAGAGAGATTACTGAAGCAACAGTGAAAGTCATTAGTCCAGGTTTGCATCCTAGGAACATGTTAGTGATGAAGAACAACCTTACCTTGCTCCAGCTAAGGACAATCTTTAAACCCTTACCGAAATTGGACATATGAGTACGTCCTGATGCCGGTAAGGGGCTTTGTAGTGGGATCGCAGCTAATTGCAGCTAACACCTGACAGTTACAGTGCAGAAGGGCACCATTCCTAACTGTGATCGGGACACCCACGTCAAAATCGCGGGGCCCAGATTGCTTAACATGGCAGCTGGAAGTGAAGAAACCAGCATATTGGTACACCCTAAGGCATTGTCTATGCAATGAATTAGACTGTATCGAGCCCCCTAATGGTGAAGCACCCTAAGGGGACTCAAAGTTAATGTAGAAAAACATATAAAAAAAAATTAAAAGTTTAGAAATACCCTTTCTAGGCTGGGTTGAAGTGACTTTTCAACTCACTGCAAGAATATAAACACCATTGAGTTATTAGTGCCTTTCTTAGTGACAAGCATGTGGCAGAAGAGCAAAGAGCTACATGTCTATGTCTAAACACCTACATAAGGCACTAAAAGAGTACCTTCAAGACCTCATCAACAGGGGGTGGGTACAGAAATCCAAGTCATCTTATTCATCCCTGGTTGTTTGTGTCAGAAAGAAGGACGGGACATTGAGACTCTGCAGTGATTACAGAGAACCAGAGGTCAGTCTCTGACTGTCATCCAATACCAAAGAGCCAAGACATACTAGATAGTTTGTCAGGAAGTACCTTGTTCTCAGTCCTAGACTAAAGCCTACCACCAAGGCTTTGTTAAAGAATCCACTAGACTGTTAACAGCCTTCATTACACCCTGGGAATGAGTGGATCTGCATTCCCTTTGGACTCAGCTCTGCTCCTGTGGAATTTCAGAGAAGTATAGAGGCGTGCATGAAGAGCCTATCATGTATCTTTCAAAAAAGGACTTTAATATGAAAAGTAAACATTAAAAAATAAAAACAAACTGTACTGGAAAGAAAACCTAAAATTAAAAGGGTGGATCCAAGGGGATGTGAGGGTCAAAAAAAAGTAAAGAAAACACCCCCAAAAAAGATACAAACAAACTGAAAGAAAACAAAAGTCCAAGTGGCCAGAGAACAAATCAGCAATAAACCAGCAGAGAACATGCAGGCACCACATGTCCAGGAAAATCTCAGGCATCAATGAGCTCCACCACGGAGAGAACTCAGAGGCTGGAATTAACTATAGCCTTACTGGATAGATCAGAGGCTAGATTCCAACCTCCAGGATTATATGTGGAAATTTTTACAGTAACCCCTGCCCCCTTTTATGAGGGGCCTCCGGACCCTCAGCAGGCCTTGTGGAATCTGGATTATAGGTGGACATGGCACTGGACAGGGAGACGTGGTGCTGGAGGCCAGAAGGTCATCACCAGACATGGCGCTGGAGGCTGGAGGGTTGACGCCAGGCATGGCGCTGGAGACCGGAGGATTGTCGCCAGACATAGCACTGGAGGCCATAGGATCATTGCCAGACGTGGCGCTGGAGGGCAGAGATTCATCGCCAGACATGGGGCTGGAGGCCGGACAGACAGATGTGGCACTGGAGACCGGAGGATCGTCGCCAGATGTGACACTGGAAATTGGACAGGCAGACATGGCACTGGAGACTGGAGGATCATTGCCAGACTTGGCACTGGAAACCGAAGAGGGAGATGTGGGACTGGAGGCTGGACCAAACAGTTATGGGGGAGGTATCTAGACTCCATTTAAACCTCTAAGTATTGGAGTACAGAGCCTGTGATATTCCTGGCTTGTTCCTATCTTTCTGTGGTTTTGCTATTTCTGTGTACCTGACCTTGGCTTGTTATCCTGATCTCGGCTTGCTGTCTGACTTTGTACCTCACTCTTGAGTGTGCTCTGACCTTTGGCGTGTTTCCTGGTTTCTCTCCTGTCTTCCAATTTGTGGCCTGACGTACCCGTTCTGTTGCTGACCCAGACTGATCAATTATTCTTCCATCTGACAACCCTAGTACTTTGTAGCGTAGGGACTGCCATCCAGTTGGGGTATGCCATAGGCCAGGAAAAGCGAATGCTGATGCGGATGTGTTGTCTAGAATCCCCTTAGAACCAGAGGAATTCATTCAACAGTGCTCTGAAGAAGATAGTTTGGAAGCTAATATGAATACCGTGCAAGCAGTACAAGTCCAGCAAGAAGAATAAACACCAATGTGGTGCTCTTTGACAGTGGAAGAGACATTAAAGGATATGTCTCTCATACCTTTTCAATCTGTCAGCTTCCAAAAGAATCAATCAGAATAGCTCAGAAAGAAGACAAAGTCATTGGAAGAGTACTCCAGTACATCAACCAAGATAAGTTACCTAGCAAGACAGAGAGGGAAACACCAGCTACAAGCCTCTTGCTAAGAGAATGGCCTGAATTGCAACTCAGTTCAGAAGGTATACTCCACTGCAAAAGAGGACCAAATCTGCAGTTAGTATTGTCAAAAGTTTACCATCAGATGGAGTTCAGAGAGCTTCACAAAGAGATGAGACACTTAGGAATTGAGAGAACAGTGAACCTCGCCTGTGAACACTTCTTCTGGCCATACATGCAGAAAGACCTTGAACATTATGTGATCAGAGAATGTAGCTGCTAAAAAGACAAACATCCCAACTGGCCAAAAGAGAGCACCAATGGGTAACATTACAAGCACATACCCATTGGAGATGGTGTCCATAGACTTTCTACACCTTGTGAACAAGGCAATGAATACATGTTAGTGGTTATGGACCATTTCACCAGATTTGCTCAAGCCTACACCACTACCAACAAGTCTGGAAAGATGGCAGCAGAAGAGATATTTAATGAAAGTTTGAATTTCCTACCAAACTACATCATGACCGAGGAAGAGGGTTTGAAAATCACCTCTTTGCCAAGTTAGGTTAGTATTGCAGGATTCAGAGATCTCATACAACACCTTTTGATCCAGAAGGTAATGGGCAAGTGGAACATTTCAACTGTACTCTACTGTCTATGCTGAAGACTCTAACCTCTGAAGAGAAAAAAAGATTGGAAGAACTCCGTAACAAAGTTGATCCATGCCTACAACTAAATAAAGAGTGATGCAACAGGTACTCCCCATTCTACCTGTTATTCGACAGATCTCCACGATTACCTATTGATATTATGTTCGATACTCCAGTGTCAGAGACCTACAAGAGCGATCCAGAGTATGTCTGTGCATGGAAAGAGCACATGACAGAGGCATATAACATTGCTTCAAAAGTTGTCACTGAAGGACAGAGCAAAAGTAAAGGGTATTATGACAACATGTCATGGAGCAGGATTAATATCAGTTAATAGTGTCTTGGTCAGAAACTTACATGAAAGAGGTGGACTAAAAAAACTTCCTTCATACTAGGAAGACCAGATCTATGTTGGAGTCAAAAAGAAGAGTGAAAACAGCCCAGTTTATGAGGTTAAACCAGAAATCGGAGGAAACAAAACAAGAGTTTTGCAATGCAACCTGTTTCTACCTTGTGACTACCTACCACCAGAGAAACCAATCCTTGAAGTAACACACCAACCAAAGCCGTCAAAAAGACAGCAACCTAAATTATTACCTTCTTGTACAAAATGACTTAGAAAGCTCAGATGTCACATCAAGGGAAGTACAGTGAGCCCTGGCTGAACCACAGCCCACTGTGCCTGCCTACTTGATGAACTGCCCTAAATGGCAGCCCCCAACTAGGTGCAGGGCCAATCAGGAGAGAGAAAGGTCAAACAGTCCAAGTCGGCAGCAGAGTGGTTACTTCAGGGCACAAATCAGAAAATGGAAGGAAAATCAGAAAACAAGCCAGGGGTCCAAACACTAGCAGGAATGAGGTACCGAATCAGGAGGCAAGCCAAGGTCAAGAACATGAACCGAGGTCTGATAAGAAGGTAAGCACAATGCAAATACAAAGAGAAACGAGCAGGTAGAACCTTTCACAGGCAAGGCGGGAAGGTCTGTGGAGGTTTAAATGGCGTGTCTGGACACAGACCCAGCAGCTGATTGGTGCAGTTTCCGAGCCCTCCCATTTGCCTGTGTGATACACCCTTTGAAATGAGTGGTAGTAGAGCTGTCACTCCTGAGCTCAACAGCAAAGCTTCCCGCAGGGTGTGGAGACAGGCCAGGTAAATTAATCCCTGCAGAGAGTTGCACCTTAGAAGCAGGACCCTGATCAGGTAAGTAAGTCCTGACATCAGATGAGGAAGATCACACCTATGTGCTTCATATGCCAGTAGAAATTAATTACTTAAATCCTGAAGCTCAAGAGTTTGTGCCACAAGAGTTATCGAATGAATGTGAAGTAGCAGAAATTACACCAGAAAATCCATAGCTACAGATTAAGGATCCAGAAAAGGAACAACCATCAGATAGCACAGAAATAGTGGATCCAGTTACGGAGTCAGAGACTGTTGATTTAATTACAGCTGAACCTGAGAATGAACCAGCATTAGATCCTGAACCAGAAATCTCAGAGACTGACACCTCCGTAGAATTGCCAAGCAGAAAGGTTTTCTCAAGAGAAAGAAGCAAACCTGTTGCGATGCTAATACTTTGGGAGAACCGAGTGCAGTAACAAGAACTGTTCAGCTAAAACAGGTATTGTCCCTTTTAGACCAGCTAAGAGAGCCTGAGGAGAACTTTCCCACCATTAGTCCTGGAAAGACTGTAGGATGGTTTAATAACCTATTCAATGGACTTAGTTAGAATAGGAATTAGCTGGTTGAAGATGGTCTGAAATATTTCTGCACAAATAATAAATGTTAATTGCTTGTTTAAAATAGTTTTTATTGTTTTTTTTTCATTTCTTTTGCAGGAGAACATCCAGCATGTAGCTAAGAGATAGATTAGGATGTTGATGATTTACATGAAGTTTTATTATTTTTAACTGTCAAAATGTTGAGGTCATCACCCTCCTTTAACTTTAAAAAGAAGCAGGCCTAAAAAATAGTATTACTGTTGTAGTAGTCAGGGACAATTAAATCAGTATAACACTGGCTACTTTTGAGTGTCTAAGATTGGTAAAAAACTTTCTTAACCCCTTCCTGATGGACAGTCATAATGATATGGCTCTAAACTTTTTTCCTCCTTGCCTTCTGAAAGCCATAACTTTTTTATTTTTCCACCTACATAGACACATGAGGGCTTTTATGCACTTTCTAATGGTGTTATTCATATTACCATAGAATATACTGGGGAGCAGCAAAATAATTCTAAGTGGGACAAAATGTGAAAAAAATGTACTTGCGCCATGTTTGCAGGAGGTTTTTTTTTAATGGAGTTTATTCATCGGTAAAAGTGATGTTATCTGTATTCTACAGGTTTATACACATCCGGCAATACAAAGCATGTATGGTTTCCTTTATGTTTTGGTACTGTAAAAAAATTCCAAACATTTTCTATCTTTGAAATTTGCGCCGTGGCGCCATTTTGCGCGACCAATAACTTTTTTGTACTAACACCTACGGATGTCAGTGAGCTGAAGCATACTTTTTATTGCTAGCAGTTTGGAACACATGCAACTTTTTTGATCACTTTTATTCCAATTTTTATGTGACATAAAATGACCAAAAAATGCAATTTTGGCGTTTGGAATTTTTTGTCTTCTACGGTGTTCAGCGTACGGACTAAATGATATATTTTTATAGATTGGACTTTTTCGGACGCGGCGATACCAAATATGTGTAACTTTTTTTTATTATTTTATTGTTTTTATTTGTAAAATAGGGAAAGAGGGGTGAGTTGAACTTTTAATACTTTTTTGTTTGTACTTTAAAACTTTATTATTTTTTTTTTTTTTACTTTAACATTCAGTCCCTCTATGGTGCTTGACGTTTCATAGCTGCTTTCCGGCGCTATGACGTACTCATACGTCATAAGTCAGTAAGGGGTTAAGGTAAAATGCCTACCCGACTGATGAACTTGGAAGTCTAGTAGACTCTTTTTAGCCTGTCCTCAACTATCGCAAGCAGCTATTATCAAGTGTTAATTTGTTACCTCTCTCTTGCAATTAAGGGGCGCCAGAGGTACCAGCCAGGGCTGCCATCAGAAATTTCAGGGCCCCATACAGCCAAAGTGTCTGTCCCCCCCCCCCTCCCAAAAAAAAGAACATCGGGTGTACTCATTTTTGGGGTTTGTTTTGTGGAAACTTACTGTATGATATTAATGACACATTGGGCGACATGTATGATTTTTGCCGTTTAGACGCCAATTTTTGTGCACATATAAATAGTGTAGAATGCACCTGATTTATGAACCTGTTCTACTGCGGGTCATAAATCAGGCAAATTCTAGTGCTAAGACGACACTTCTGACTCAGGAAACCACTTTGAAAGTGCTCTACCTGTTCCAGCTGTAATGCGCCTGGATTGAAACTATAAATGTGTAGGATCGTACGGTTCTAGTGCGCCCCACCTCCTGCAGGCCCCCCGAAATCAGGCGCATTACAAAGTGCTGTGGGTGCTCTGTAATGCGCCTGACACTGGCGTACAAGTGATGTAGAAATATATCAGGGCTATATAAAACCGGGCTGCACCAGTTTTAAGGCTGAAAGGCGGCTGACTTCTGGCACTGCCCCGTTCATACATGTCGCTTTAATCTTTAGAACAATAACCTCTTTCTGTCAGCCGAGCTGTGTCAGGGATAGGTTGTTATTGGGTTAGGATTTTTATTTGTATCATTTTCCATTTTAGGGGGCAGATGACTTTTTCATCTTTAATTCCAATTTTATAGCAAAAGTGAGGTGACCGATACAAAGACACAATTCAGACACTTTTTTATGGTGGCAACATTTAAAAATAATATAGTTTAAAATCTTTTTTTTTCTGTCTCACCTGGATATTTGTACAAGTGATCACTAGTACAATATACTACGGTACTTGTGTACAGCAGTATATTGTCATCCCAGCGATCCCTCATTAAACCTTGCCTCTGGCCACAATTAGCTTAGGTAGGTAGCTAGATTAGGTAGGTCGCCCTTCAGTAGAGTAAACTCTAAATCCTGAAAAACTTTCTGTAATTGTAAAAAGTTGGACAGAAAGTTCTGCAGGAGGCAATGCAGACAGAAAAGTAAAGGGTTAAAGCAAACTACATATGTGTCCCCCTCAACTGACTACAGTGTAAAAAATGAATGTTGTGCTCCCCTCACCTGCTTCTGGGAGATGCATGGCTGGGATGACCTCTGGGACATCTTGCTGCTAGCGTAGTTAACGTCTCTTCCAGGGACACCAACAGAGCTCCAATGTCACCCGAGTGCACCCGGACCAGGAACCAGCGCAGGAAGAAGTGGTAATCTTCCCCTTGTTTTTTTTTTCTTTCGGTCCAGAACTCCATGATGACTTCTCCTGGCTCCAACTCGTCTCTGCAGAATTTACCACATCCACATCTTAGAATCCTCACTTTTCAGCTACTCCTTACTTATAGGTATATAAGTCCCCTCAGTTAGGTAGCTCTATAGCTCCCCCCCTCAGTTAGGCAGGTATATATATGGGCCCCCTCAGTAAGGCATGTATATATGTCCCCTCAGGCAGGTATATTTATCCACTAAGGCAGGTATATATGTCCTCTCAGGCAGGTAGATATGTCCCTTCAGGCAGGTGTATAGGCCCCCTCAGGCAGGTATATATGTCTCCTCGGGCAGGTATATATGTTTCATAGTTTCATAGTTTGTAAGGCTGAAAAAAGACAAGACGTCCATCCAGTTCAGCCTGTTGTGCTAAGGTGTTGATCCAGAGGAAGGCAAAAAAAAGAAGCCAATTGTCCTCATTTTAGGGAAAAATTCCTTCCCGACTCCAATCTGGCAATGAAGCGGTAATCACCCGCGGCCGGAGTGAGCTCCGGCCGCGGGTGATTACCGCTTCATTACCGCAGCCTGTCATGGTTGCGATAATGAAGCCGCAGGCAGGAGGAGTGAGCTCCTCCTGCCTGCTCCCGGCGGCTGCCGCACTGTAGTGCGGCACCGATCTCCTGTCTGATGGTCTCGGGAAGTGAACGGCACTTCCCGGGGTCATCTGTGACGTCACCATGCCCGCAATGCATTGTGGGCATGGTGACAGGTAGTTGTCATGGCGACCAGTACACAGTACTAGTACTGTGCACTGGCCTGCCTTCTAACAGCAATCTGATGATTGCTGTTAGAAGAAAAAGTAAAAAAAAAGTGAAAAAAAGTAAAAATAAATGTCAAAAGTGAAAAAAAAGTAAAACACAAACACAAAAAATAAAATAAAAACACGTACACCGCCCTTTTCCCCTTTACAAACGCCATTCGCCCCAAAAAAGATCAAAATAAATAAAGTACCCATATTTGGTATCGCCGCATGCGTAACGACCCACCCTATAAATTTGTCATGTTAACTAACCTGTACGGTGAACGCTGTATAAAACAAAAACAAAAAACAGTCACAGAATTGCGATTTTTGTACATCCTGCAGCACATAAAATGGAATAAAAAGCGATCAAAAACTCATATAAATGCCAAAGTTGTACCAATTAAAACTTCAGTTCATCCCGCAAAAAAAGTCCTTACACATCTCTGTATATGGAAAAATAAAAAAGTTATGGCTCTCAGAAGACAGCGATGCATAAATATTATTTAACACAATAAAAATATATATATTTTTTAAAGTGCTTCAAAATTAAAAAAACTATATAAATAGGGTATCGCCGTAATTGTATCTACCCAGATAGTAAAGCTAACTGGTCATGGATACTGCACGATGAGCGCTGTTAAAAATAAAACTAAAAAACATTACTAGGATTTTCTTCACCCTGCCTTCCAAAAAACGGATTTAAAACTGATCAAAAAGTCTTGTCCCCCCCAAAAATGATACCAATAAAAATGTCAAATCTTCCCTCAAAAAACAAGCCCCTACACAGCTCCGTACACAGAAAAAAAAAAAGTTATGGCTCTCAGACTATGGCGATGCAAAAACATGTTTTACTTTTTGAATAACAGTGTTTACATTGTGTAAAAGCAGTAAAACATAAACAAAATATACAAACTGGTTATCACTGTAATCATATCGTCCTGCTGAGTAACGCTAGCATGTCATTCATACTGCAGGGTGACCACTGTTAAAAAAGAAAAAGAAAAAACACTACCAGGAATGCTGTATTTTTGTTCAAAATGCCTCACAAAAACCTTAATAAAAAGTGATCAAAGCGGCATATGCCCCCCATAATGGTACTAGTAAATATGTCAACTCATCCCACAAAAAACAAGCCCATAATCAGCTCTGTATACAGAAAACTGAAAATGTTATGGCTATCAGAACAGGACAACATAAAAACCTATTTCTATTGTGTAAAAGTAATAAATCATAAAAAACTATATAAAATCTATATCATTGCAATTGTACCGACCCCCCATAGTAAAGATATCCTGTCATTTATACTGCACGGCGAACGTTGTAAAATTGAAGCCCAAAAAACAATGGTGGAATTGCGTTTTCCCCTCATTTTCATAGCCCAATGCAAAAAAAAAACAAAACTTTGGAACACCTGTGCACCCAAAATTTACAGTACAATACACCCCTAGATGAGATCTATGACACGTGCTGAAACCAAAATGGGGTGACTTCTGGAAGGTTTCACCTGTTCTGGTACTTTGGGGGCTTTGTAAATGCAACATGACCCCACCAAAATCTGCGATCCAAAAGCCAAATAGCGCTCCCTCCCTTGTACCCCCTGCCATGCGCCCAATCAGCAGTTTAGACCCACATGTAGAGTATTGCCGAACTTGGAAGAAATTGCGTAACAAGGTTTTGGGTGCTTTTTTACCAGGATGTCTTGTAAAAATGAAACATTTTCAGCTAAAACTGCAGATTATTGGAAAATTATTTTTTTTCCATTTTCACAGTCTAACGCTAAAAAATGTTGTGACACACCTGTGGGGTCGATATGCTCACTACACCCCTGGATATATTCCTTAAGGGGTGTGGTTTCCAATATGGGGTATTTTTAGGGGAGTTTATTAAGTTTTAGCACCTTAGGGTGTCCGCAAAACTGAAATGGCCCCTAAATTAAATTGTAATGAAAATGAGACCCCGGAGTCCTGTAGGTGCACCTCCTATTCTGGGGCTTGTGGTTGAGCCAAATAATGCACTAGCGCCACATATGGGATATCTCTGAAAACGGCAGAATCTGGGGAATCAATATTAAGTTACATATCCCTGTTCACATTTACTGTATTCTTGTGAATAATGTATAAAAATTGAAAATCTGCAAAAAAATTTAAATTTTGAAATTTCACTTCCACTTTGCTTTAATTCCTGTGAAACACCTAATTGGTTAATAAACTTCCTAAAAGCATTTTTGAATACTTTAAGGGGTGTAGTTTCTTAGATGAGGTCATTTATGGGGGTATCTAACATACAGGTCAATCAAAGTCACGTTAGAACTGGACTGGTCCCTAAAAAATGTATATTGCAAATTTTCTTGAAAATTTTAAAATTACTACTAAATTTCTAAGCCCCCTAATGTCGTAAAAAAAAAAAAAAGACATTTAAAAAAATGATGCCAAACTACAGCAGACATATGGTAGATGCTAGTTATAAACTATTTTGAGTGGAATAACTATCTGTTTTACATGCAGAAATTTTTGAAGTTTAAAATTGGAAAATTTTTCAAATTTTTCATGAATTTTTGATATTTTTCACAAATAAACAAGGATTTTTTGGACCAAAATTTCTTACTATCTTAAAGCACAATGTGTCACGAGAAAACAATCTCTGAATCACATGGATAGGTTAAAGTGTCAAAAAGTTATTCTCACATAAAGTGACACATGACAGATTTAAAAAATGGGGCTCTGTCAGAGAGGCCAAAACTGGCTCCGGTGGTAAGGGGTTAAACTGTGTATTGTAATCTATGTTATATACAGTATAGGTAAATCTGCCCCAGTATGTATGTCCTCCGTGTGTGTTTTCCTATATTTTATTCTTTATGTACCTATCCATCATAATGGCAATGGGAAAGAAGGGCATTAGTTTCATACGCATATTTAAACAATTTGATTGAATATGTTAAAATGAACTAATTAAAAAGAAAAAAAGTTATAATACCCAGCTTACGAAGATATCTCATTCTGCCACTACAGATTTCCCTGGTCCTTCTATACTGATCTACAGCCTTCCATGGAGGTGAGCTCTCCACAGCGTGCTTCAATACAGGCGATACATACCAGGCTTTCAACTCTGTCCCACATTCCTAGCAGACTCCACAGACCTAGTGTTTTCATTATGAACCCGGGACTTAGTCCTCATTGAGCGGTATCCAAATCAATATAAGAATGGACATGCTCATATGTCGGTGAAGATTGGCAGCTGACATCAAGTTGATTTCAGAAGCAATTATTTTAATTTTGATTAAGGCATACAAGTTTTTTTAGAGATTGGTCTGGTAATATTATATTATTCAATACATCATCATCATTACTTTACACTTTTGATTATAATTCGTAATACAATTGGTTAGTTTAATCAACATATTTTTGCATAAGCAGCGACCTTTACCCTATCTTTGTTTTGGTTACACTGAGGTTTATTTTGCAGCATATTGCCTTAATTAATATTTTTGTCTATTGTTTTGGGGTAGCTAATTAACCTGGGCCCATTACCCAGAGGATGCTGGGAAATAAGTGATAAGTGATGGTCCAGTAAGCATCACTGCCACCATACATATATAAACAAATGTGTATTATCAGTGATTACAGATTGAAGGGACAAAAACCAACCAATAAGAGACTACGTTGGCCAAATGACTCAGATAAACCAGAGACATATTGAAACGCCTTTTGGACCTGTTGAAAATTACAAACACTTTCTATTGGTCTTTCTCTGATACTAGCTACTCATAGGCTGATAATGTATCCAACCTACGCTGCTTCACTCAACTCATTTCAAGCCATCCACTTTTATGACCAGTCACTGTCTAGCACCAAAGTAGTAGAAACAGCGGACATCCAGGTTCCGCTATTCGAAGCAATACTATTGCTCCTTTTGTGAAAAATTGCCTTCAGATTACAGACAACCTTCTTATAAGCTGCACTCTAGTCCTCCTGCCTCTTCTGCAGAAGGGCAAGTGAGCCTCAATAAGCACAGGCCTGCATTTTGAAGAACATGCTCCAGTACTTCTTCCATCCTCTCACAAAGCTTTCTTGTCACTGCCCTTTTTTGGTGCCAAAAACCCTTTTTTTCAACGATTTTATCGAGCTCTCTCCCTTCTGTGTGGTGGTGCAGCGTGTCGACATCACCACTCCTGTCTAGTCCAGTATTAGTCCCCTCCAAGATCTTTCTCTTAACCTGTGGTTGGCAGCCCAAGGGAACTTTAATGGTTTTTTTTCACAGTGATTAGCTTCAAACATGTAGGCAATGGTAAATTAAGATTATTATTAAATACATTACCTTTCTGAATTTGCTTTGATTCATTGCTAGAAGAGATCTTTATCTCCTGTTTGTGTACACAAGCTTTCCTAGTCTACTGACCATAGTTTTCTGCTCTCATTGGGGTTCAGTGACAGAACCACTAAGCACCCCTGCCGATCCAGGGGGCCCAGCACAAAAGTGTGGCATAACCCTGGAAAATGGGGGAGCCTATGTATTTTATTTACTTATTTATTGAACATCTATAAATAGACATTTCTCTCTGATCAAAAAATAAATAATTATAAGAAAACAACATGTGGTAACTGCTTTTTTCATAGGCAACCAAATTATAATTGATTGCTGCAGGCTGATACTAAGGTTCATGGATATTGGTCCCTTCTCATCCTAAAAATACTAGAAGGGTCCTCTTCTGACATAAGCTCATCTCTTCCCTCAAGTGTATCCCAAATCCCAAAATGATACTAATAAAAACTACTCTTCAGCCTGCAAAAAAATGCACCGTCACTCAGTTTCATAGGTGGGAGAAAATTTTTTTTATTGTCGCTGCAGCGTAAATTTAAGAAATAGAGAATGTTTATATTTTTTAAATTACTAAAACATAAAATAATACAGAATACAGATAACACATCGTTTATACTAAAGAGTGAACACCATACAAACAAAACTACCGCATACATGGCACACATACTTTTTTTCACATTTCACCCCACTTCTATTTTTTCTCTTGGTATATTCTATGGTACAGTCAATGGCACCAAAGTTATGGCTCTTGCAGCATGGAAGAAATAAATGAATAGCAATATTAGCATGACCAACTGTCAGAAAGAAATGGATTCAACGCTGGTCTGACACAGTCAAATTAGTCCATTATAGTCCAACGGGGAAATCTGTAGGAAAAAACAAATGCTACAAAAAGCATGACAGTACTAAACTCCATCGAAAGCATCCTCCAAAGATCATGCCTGTGGCTGATCTTCCAAGGATGCAAAGGATGGATTTCAGGTCACACAACATGATTCTGGAGATAGAAGCCACAGCCGAAGCACAATCTCCAGATTGTTGGTCCTCTTCCCTCCCCCCCCCCCCCCCCCCGGATATTGTGCCTGTGCCTCCTGCCTCTTCCCTTCTAACATTTTTTGTACGGCCTAGTGCCAACACAAAATACAACCTTGCCTTGCCAACCATCACCCCATAACATTCATGCTAACTTCACCCTTTACCCCATAGGGAGTTTGTACAGAGGTGGGAACAGATAGAGAGATGCTGTAAAAGTTTGGAGTCCATGATGTTGGTGTAGTAAATTCTGCATAGACTAGTCATGGCTGGGAGAAGTTGTCATGGTGGTCTGGAATGGATGGAGAAAAAAAAGAAAAGTAGTATTATGTTGTACCATCACTGGTCATGCTGGTTATAGTGGGATTTGTTTGGTAGCAGTAAGATTGTCATACTGTTATGAAATAAATGATGGTTATATGTATGTTGAGGTACTTCCTCCTTGTATTATTTAATAATTGTATGACTATTATTGATATGTGGTAAGGATACTCCCTGCTGTGTGTCATCTCTAGCACAGGAACTTGTTTATCTATGTTACTGACAAGCTTTAACTCTATAGCCTTCTTCTCTACTGTTTAAACATTCTGTTATATCAATGTTCCTCTAACAGGCTCGACTAGGAATAGCAGAGCTGATATGGCTGATAATCACTACTGTAAAACTGCCCAAAGCCTGACTAGAATGTGGGAACCTGAAGTTGGCTGTGAAGCGCAGGCATGGTCAGAACATCCCTTTAATCTCTCTTGGTAACCACTGCAATCCAACAAGCAGTGCTGTTGAGTACTGCAGCCTATAGTTGACATGAATAACAATGATTATATTGTGACAAATGAAAAATCTTCATGTTCATAATATGGACCTGGAGGGCTTTCTATGTAATGCCTTATGAGTAGAGATGGGTAATTGATTCTAACGAAGTGGAATTCGTTTAGAATTTCAGGAAAACTTCGGCTTTGCACGAAGTCTAAGTTTGGGGTGATTCGCGGGAACGAAGCGTGTTTTTTATTGCTAAGATGGCCACAAGCACATGGAGTGACATGGGGCAGAGAACTCTGGGAGGAAGAAAGGAACACATGTGCAGGCATGAAGCCAATCAGAGACCGGCGGGCTTCTGTGACGTCACAGCACTATAAATAAGGATGGCCGTTTTCCCTCACAGTTCTTCGTTGTCCCCTGATATAAGCGCCGTCTGTGTGCTGCTGCATAGCTCTACTCAAAGCAAATTGCTTTATCTCCGATTGGGGGGGGGGGGACCCATTGAAGTTGTCAGTTGTCCCCAGCTTTTCGTATTGTGACCCTTTCTGAAAGAAAATGCTTTTATCAGAGACTGCTCCTTTTCCCGTTTATTTTGTTTTAGTTTGTGGGGTTTCCATTACCCTTAAAGGACCACCCTGTTTTGCCTTCCTGACTGCCCCTTTTTTTAAAATTGACCTGTGCCCCCTTTATGTGGAATAACTTTTTAATGCTTTTACTTACCCAAATGTTTTCGAGTTGTTTTCTCTGAATATTGTGCCTTAAGTTAGTAGAAATTTTGGCCCATCAATGCTCGTTTTTTTGTAAAAAATTTCAAAATATCGTGAAATTTTGGAAAATTAGCAATTTGAAAATTTCAAAAAATGTTCCTTCTAACACAGACAGTAATCCCACACAAATAGTTTATAAAAAATCTCCCATATGTCCTTCTATATGTTGGCATATTCTTTTTAAAATTTTTAATATTTTATAGGACGTTTGGAGGCTTACAATTTTATAGCAAATTCTAAAATTTTCAAGAAAATTACAAACACAGTTTTTTTGGGACCACTTCGTTGACATGAAAAAATTGCGGGCTTGTAAATTGAACACACCCTAAATCACCCCATGTAAAAAAAATACCCCCTTAAAAAGTTTTAAACGCACTTAAAAGTCTGTTAACCCTTTGGGTGTTTCACGGATAAATGGAAAAAGTGGTGGTAAATTAAAAAATTTTTATTTTTTTTGGGCCAATTTTTTTTAAAATCTATTATTTCAGGAATTTGTTATGTTAATGAAAAAAACACAAACCCCAATATAAGTTTCCCAAAACTCTGCTGTTTTCAAAAATATATTTCATGTGGCCCCAGTTGTTATATGATAAACCCCACAGGCCTCAGTTTGAGGGAAGCACCCCAAAATGGTTTTTGGGCGCTTCTTTTAAAATTTGACTTTGTATAGGTACCATATCGGGTTTGCTGACACCCAAAGGTGCAAAAAAAACTAAAAAACACCCCTAAAAAAGCCCACATTATGAAACTACACCCCTAAGGAATTCCCCCCCCAAAAAAAGGGGTTTTTTTAGTGATTTTATTGTCCACAGGTTTTTCACAGAAATTTCTGGAATCGGTTGTGAAAATGAAAAATTAAAATTTTTCCAGAAATTGCAAAATTTAAATCGAAATTTTTCATTTTCAAAAAAAAAAGGGGGGGAAAAGCCCCCCAAATCTTTGCCCCAATTTCTTCCGAGTAAGGCAATCCCCCCATATTGGTAAAAAAACATATATGGGGCACGTGGTGGTTTAGGGGGAAGGGTGCTATTTGGTTTTGGGCATGAAAAATAAGATGGACTGGCTGGGGGCCCCCTAATGTTGTTTTGTAGCCCCCCCAAGTTTCAGAAAGAAAAAAAATCCCCCCAAATTCCCCCCAATTTTGGAAACTACCCCCCTCATGAATTCACTAGGGGCTATGTGCATTTGGACCCTGAGGGGGTTTTTTTTTGAGAAAATGCATTTGAGGTATAAGGTGAAAATACAATTATCCTGTATTTTTTCCTCCCTTTTAACAATAACGGGGGAAGTTGCGAAAAAATTAAAAAATTTTTGATTTCAATTTTTTTGCCATGCTCCCCTTTTTGGACACCCCCATGCCCCCTGAATTTGGCTGCCCCCTAAAAACCGCCATGGGAGGACATGGAAAATTAGGGGCGCACAAAGGGCCCTGTTTGCTGAAATTCACAGCTGTCCTGCAATTGTACATGCTTGTTGTAAAAAAAATTATAAAACCCCCAAAAATGACCCACTTTGAACGTCACCCCCTAAGGAACATTTTAGGGGTTTTATTAAAATTTTTGAAAGACAGGGTTTCATAAAATTTTCCCAGACATTACTATGCATAAGAAAGGCAAAAAATGCAAAACTACATTTATGCGAAAATTCGCCATCTTACTGCCAAAACAGCGGCCCCCCCTTGGAAAAATTTGAAAAATTAGGTAGCAAATTTTTCTGCCATGTTCCCTTTTAGGGACCCCCACATGTCCCCCTGAATTTGGCTGCCCCCTAAAACACGCCAGGGGAAAAAAATTAGCAATTATGCAACGACAGGCCTAGTTTGTAAAATCCAGCATGTCTGCAATTGTACTGCTGTGATGTGAAAAAAATTTATAAAACCCCCAAAAAAGTGACCCCACTTTAGAACGTAACCCCCTAGGAACATTTTAGGGGGGTGTAATTAAATTTTGAACGGGACAGGTGTTTCATAAAATTAATTCAAGACTTATATGTAAGAAAGGAAAAAAATGCAAACTGACATTTATGCGTAATTCCCATCTTACTCACAAAAAGGGGCACGCTTTGCCAAAATTTGAAAAATTAGGTACCCAATTTTTTCCCTGTTTCCCCGTTTTTGGGGACCCCCACATGTCCCCAAAAATTTGGTGCCCCCTGAAACAGCCATGGAGAGAATATAGCATTTAGCCAGAAACCCCTGTTTGCTGAAATAAACAGCTGCCCTGACAAGTACAGGTGTGATGTGAAAAAAAATTTTTTAAAACACCCAAAAGTGACCACTTTAGAACGTCCCCCCCCCTAAGGAACATTTTGGGGGGTTTTTGAAATTCAAATTTTAAACAGAAGGTTTTTAAAAAAAATTTAAATTTCCCCAAAATTACTATCATAAAAAAGGCTAAAAATGCAAACTGACATTTATGCATTTCGCCATCTTACTGCACAAAAACAGCGGCACGCCTTGCGAAAATTGAAAATCGTCCCCAATTTTTCCCTGTTCCCGTTTGGGGGACACCCCACATGTCACCTAGTTTTTGGGCTCCCCCCTGAAAACCCATGGGAAATATAGCAATTATGCAACGACAGGCTTTTTTCTGAAATACACGCAATCCTGAAATTGACATGTGTGATGTAAAAAAAAAATTATAAAAAACCCAAAAGTGACCCCACTTTGAACGTAACCCCCTAAGGAACATTTTAAAGGGGTTTTTTTAATTTAAAATTTTGAACAGACAGGGTTTCTAAAATTAATTCACAGACATTATTTGCATAAAAAAGGAAAAAAAAAGGGCAAACTGACATTTTTGGTAATTCGCCATCTTATGCACCAATAAAGCGGCACCCTTGCGAAAATTTTAAAAAATCAGATACCCAATTTTTTGCCATGTCTCCCCGTTCTGGGGACACCCCAAATGTCCCCCTTAAATTTGGGGCTCCCCCCTGAAAAAAACCCATGGAAGAATATAGAATTATGCAACGACGGCCCTAGTTTCTGAAATTCAAGCTTTATCCTAAATTGTACATGCTGGATGTGAAAAAAAAAAATTAAAAAAACCCCCAAAAAGTGACCCACTTTAAAAAGTACACCCCTAAGGAAAATTTTAAGGGGTTTTTAATTAAAATTTTAAAAGACAGGTTTTTCAAAAAATTAATTCACAGAATTATAGCAAAAGAAAGGCAAAAAATGCAAATGCATTTTGGTAATTGCCATTTACTGCAAAAAAACAGGGGGCCGCCTTGCGCAAATTTTTGAAAAATCAGATACCCAATTTTTCTGCCATGTTCCCCGTTTAGGGGACCCCCAAATGTCCCCCCTGAATTTTTGGTGCCCCCTGGGAAAACCCCTGGAGGGAGAACATGGCAATTATGGCACACCAAAAATGTTTGCTGAAATCACAGCATGTATGCAATTGACTGCTGTGATGTAAAAAAAAAATTATAAAAACACCCAAAAGTGACCCCACTTTAAAAAGTACACCCCCTAAGGAACATTTTAAGGGTGTATTCAAATTTTGACCAGACGGGTTTTTCAAAAAATTAGTTCTCACTTTTTTGTGTTTAAAAGGCGAAAAATGCAAACTGACTTTTTCCCGGAATGCTTAAAAACCGCACAAAAATGTATGGATGTTCGGTGCTTCGGGAGTGGTGCAAAAAAAAAAAAAAGTATAAAAAAATGCTCCAACTAGTAATCCATAGAGTGGGGTACAAATTTTAAACTTCTTTTATGCAGAGGCCCGGGTTGTCAGGGCAGGTTTCGCCAAAGATAAGTTGTATCTTTTCGGATTCCCTTTGTAGCAAACTCTGCATTTTTTTGTGTCCTACCCTTTTTGCGGTTTGGAGGGATTTCATTGGGGGGAAATGTGACCGGGTACAAAGGGGGAGTCAGAACCGGTGTGGGGCCCCCCACCCTGGTTCCCAAAAAAAGCGCCTTTTTTCCTTCTTTGGAAGGTAAAAAAGTCCCTGCTTGGCCTGTACAACGGAAAAGAACAAAAGGTTGTACTTGCCATTTGCAAATGTGCACGCAGCTTTTTTTACCAACTATGGTCTTTGTGTGGAAATGTAGGCTTAGACCTGGGCCGACAGGTTACCCCTCCCAGTCCCATTGTAATCCAGAATAAGTGGGTTTTTTGGGCGATGTACCATGGTACCTGTAAGGGGCAGGGAGTTTTTGGGGTGTGACAGGTGGTAATACAAGGACGTCCCTCTTATCCCGTATTTTACCCAAAAGCAGGTCCCATGGATTGGGATGCTTTCGCCCCCGGGAGCAAATTGCGCCACAAGGTTTTTGGGGAGTCCCTTCGGTTCTTTCTCCTATGCCCCAGGTGCTGTAGCCGCAGCCCAGGGACGAAAAGTGGAATGCTGGTGTAAAAGTTTTCCAGGGAGAGGTGGTAACCTTTATCCAGCAGTGGGTGCACCAAATCCCCCCCTATTTTTCCACTAATCTTTTTGGGAAGGTGGGATTCAGGGGGCAAAATTTGGCTGTCCTTCCCTTAAAAAACTCTGAAGCTGTAAGTGTAACCGGAGGGACTCCAACGTTGTAAAAATTTAACCGTATGTGCTCTTTTGTGGGCAAGGTACTGGCGAAATTTGAGCCTTTCCTTGAAGGTGGAGGGATCTCTACACAAATGCATTTCCAGGGGTATAGACCGCTGAAAATTTGGGATGAAAGGGGTAATAAAAGGAACTTTTTATAAACGGTCATAGGTGGGGGCGTCACGGGGTGGGCACAGGGAATTATTGGTAATGCAAGAATTTTCGGATTTGTTCAAAAAGTTCGGGTCATTACTGCCGGTTTTAAAAAGGAGTTTCTATAAAATATGTCAGCATCCCAAAATTTTCCCCCCTCGGGCTTCTTTACATGCCCATGTGCAGAAGAAGGCCCCAAAAGGTCTTCAATCTGCCCCGCATCCCCAGGGGGTCATGGCAGAATTGGGGGGTGGGGTTCAGGGGGCCCAAAAATGCTGGGGATGAGGTTAGTCTGTGCCCCCATGACAACCTACCGATCCTCGAGGGAAAAAGACTTTTAAAAAAATCTATTTAGTGAGGCCTGTAGTGTCGATACGGACTCCAGGGTGGCCACAAAGTCAAGGGGGTTTGTGGCTGGTAATTTTTTGGGGGGGAGTCCTATGGGGGTCATACTTTGGGGGGTCCCTTTTGACCTACGGGGGGGTCTAAGGGAGGGCCCTCATCAGCGGAGGAGGACTCGGATGAGGCATGACGACCCAGTAAATCCCCGTCCCAAAACACTGAGGGCTCGCTATCCCCGGCCAGGATTGCGTACGCCTCCTCGCGAGTGCGTCTCAGGGAAGACGGGACATTTTTATTTTTTTGAAGGGGGTTTTTAAAGTGTAGGGCTTTTTACATGGTTTTTTTTAGGGGGGGTGTTTGTGTTTAACTTGTGTTTTGTAATTAACTTTTTTTAAAAAAAAAAAAAAATTATAAAAAAAAAAAAAAAAAAAGTAAATCAAAAAAGGGCGTAAAAAAAAAATCCTAAACCCCCAAAAAATTTTAAGGGGGCGTCAATAAAAAAATTATGAACTTCCCTTACTTGAAACAAATAAAAAAAATTAAATTTAAATTTTTAAAACCCTCCCCCAAAAAAAAAACTGTTCTGTGCAAAAAATGGCGTAAATCAGTGAGGTGTGTCATGATTAGTGTTAGGGGCAGCAGAACATAAAAAAAAATTTAACCCTGTACTAACAAAATGCTTGGATGCTGATAAAGTGATGTAAACACTGGTCAGCACTCAGCAGTAAAGGGGCCGCTGCGGGGTAAAGAAAAAAAAATACCCCACTGAAAAAAAAAAAATAGAGCCATTGCGATGGTCACTAATCGCGGATGAGAGCAGTGGTTGGCAGCTATTGGGGTAACCCCTGCGCAAAAAAGTGTAAAAAAATAACACCCTGGAAAAAAAAAAAATCAGACGCTGATTAGCGATGCGTCCTAATCCCAGCTGATAGGAGCAGTGGTTTCGAAAGCTATTGCGTAACCAGTTTGCTAAAAAAAAATGTAAAAAAATAACACCACTGGAAAAAAAAAAAACAGCGTGATTAGCGATGCGTCCTAATAGCGCTGATGAGAACGTGGGTTCGAGATATTGGCGTAACCAGTGCGCAAAAAAAATGTAAAAAAATAACCTCACTGCCAAAAAAAAAAAAAAAGACGCTGATTAGCGTTCGTCATTTAAAGCGCTGATGAGGCATGGTTAGCAGCTATTGCCGTAAAGTGCGCAAAAAAAAATTTTAAAAAAAAAAAAAAAATATTAAAAAAAGGATGAAAAAAAAGGTTTAAAAAAAAAAGGCCTATACCCTAAAAAAAAAGTGTTAGTGAAAAAAAACACTAATCAGCAGCAGAGGACAGGAAGCGAAAGCTGTCTGTGCTTACACAGCAAGACAGCTCATTAGCCCCTACCCAACCCAAAGAGGAGGACGCACAGAGAAAAGCTCCCCAAAAGGGGGAGCCAAAGATCCACTGGTCACCCAAAGAAGAGGGATTTGGTTTTTCAGATACAACAGGGACATCCGAACAGCACGGGCAACCCCCTTGCTGCTTTCCTGAACGGAATGGCGGGGCAGGGCGGGGTGTGTGCTGTAAAAGGGCAGCGCAAAGGCTGCGATTGGCCGGTCGGACTGGGCGGCAATCGCAGCCAAGGGGACGGGGTACCATACCACCGCCCCTTTTTTAAAGGATGGTGATTTTGGGGCTGCAATAACAGCACCCAATCACCATCGATCGCTATGCAGGGCCCCAGGCGTGGCCCCAAAATTTGAAAATGCCGCCAAAGGCTGTTCTGTTTGCCCCGGGCAGTGGGGAAGACGGTTGCTGTCAGAAAGCAGCCCTCTTCCCCCGGTCTCCCCCAACTTTTTTTGGGTGGCCGGGATTGCCAGGGTATCCATAGTCCATGTGCCGTGAAACCCCCAAACGACCTGGACGTTGGATCGGCCAAGGTGTGAATGGGTTAAAATCCCGGGTGGGTCGAAATTTTGCCCCCCTACAATTTAAAATTTCACTAGTTATTTCAGTAGGGAATTTTTTTATCCAAAGGATTTTAAACTGTTTTTGGTCCATTTGGAGAAAAAAACAGTGTGTTTTTTTCACCCTATATCAGTGATCTAAATTTTTTTTTCATTTTGGAGACATTTAATATCCCGGGTTAATTAAGCTGTTGTTTGGGTGTATTTGTAGTAAAAAAAAAGCGTTTTTTTTACCCATTTAAGGGCTAATTTTTTTGGTAATTTTGGAGCACATTTATATCCAAAGGGGTTTAATTAAGCCTTTTTTTGTGGGTGTATTTGTAGTAAATACAGCGTGTTTTTTTACCCCCCCTTTTGACTTAAATTTTTCTGGTATTTCTGGAGGGATTTTAAAATCCAAGGGTTAATTTTGCCTGTTGGTAGTGGGTGTATTTGTAGTAAAATACAGCGTGTCTTTCACAACATATACGACTAAATTTCTTCTGGTCATTCTGGAGCGCATTTCAAATCCAAGGGTTAATTAAGCCTGTTGTTAGTGGGTGTATTTGTAGTAAAATACAGCTTTTTTTTCAACCCCAAATACGACTAAATTTCTTCTGGTCATTTCTGAAGCGCATTTCATATCCAAGGGTTAATTAAGCCTGTTGTTAGTGGGTCTTTGGTGAAATACAGTGTGTGTTTTCACCCAATATTACTTAATTTCTTCTGGTCATTTCTGGAGGGGATTTAATATCCAAGGGTTAATCAAGCCTGTTAGTGGGTCCATTTGAATGAAATACAGGTGTTTTTTAACATCATATCATTCAAATTCATCTAGTCACCTTTTCTGGAGCGGCAGTTCAATCCAAAGGGTTATTAAGCTTTTAGTGGGTGTTTTTTAGTAAATACAGATATTTTATTAAACGATAAATTTCTTCTGGGTCAAATTTCTGGAGCGGCATCAACCAAGGGGACGTCGCAGCAGGGGTGACTCGGTGAGGCCAGAACTGCCGGTGTCATCTAGTGGCCGTGTGTTGACCAGCAACCCAAGGGTACTTGATTGGTTGACTAGGTCATCCTCTTTCTCCCAGATGACATCTGACAACCCCAGCCAAGAGTCGGTGGAAACGTCAGACACAACCTTCAGTTGGCAGTGCCTGGGAGCGGGTCAGCGGCTCTCACCTGTCCTCAACCCGCCTCTGTCCCGTTCGGTTCCCTCAGCCAGAGATATACTATGTGGTCTGAGCTCAACGCCACTATACAGCGAGGACAAAGTCTTTGAGGACAGTCAGCAGCTACTTGGCAGCGAAGAGGTGGGGCAGACATCCGCTGCTTCTTGCAGTAAGCGGGAAAGTAGTGATTTGGTTATGTTGCAAGCAGTCAGGCGCTGCATACTGAGACCTTTGAGGAGAATAGCAGTGACGGGCAAACACAAATCGATGATGATGTGGCCGATCGCACTTGGGAGCCCGGTGAAACAAGGACTTCATCATCATCGTCAGGAGAAGAGGGTGTCAGCTTCACGTCAGGCAGCCGCGCAGCCAGCATGTCGGTAGGGTGGCCATGAGTCAGCAGGGTGGCAGCAGTGCGAGGTCGGGAGCCAAACGGCCACAGGGTAGAAAACCTGCATCGCAGGTCCAAGAAAGTAGCGGCAAGGGGGCCCCCAGCAGTTTTTGCTAAGACCCGAGGAGCCAAAATGGAATTGTGAATCTGTGGGCAGAAAATGAAGCATGGCCAGGGGCAAGTTGGCACCCCGGGGGCCCGTTTAACACTGGCAGCGTCCCTCCAGTGGCCCGGGGGGAAGTGTCTCAGTGTGGTGGTCCATCCTGCCGCGCAGCAACCCAACACAGCCTGTGACCTTTTTTGGGCCCTTTCAGCCAGTCAAGGGGTCCCCACCTCTGCCAAAGGGGGCTGTTTGTTTTGCCATCATCTCCAGTCCCCGATTTTGCTGCTCCCCGTAGTGTTGAGCGTTTTTTTCGACAAAGTTTAAATCGGCCGGTTTTACTTGAGGATTTTTTAGATACGCGTAAATTTGGTTCAATTGTGCTAATCTATTAATATGCCCATTTTTGGCTTTGTCATTTTTTGGGGGCCAGCAAATCAGCTTAAAAAATAGGGGGTGGCTGGTGTGATGATGGGGGTTTTTATGGTTTGGGGATTGGCTGGGGGAAAATCCAATTGACCCCTTTTAATAGAACGCCTTCCTGTTCATGATCAGTGTGTGCAGTATCTCAAAGGAGTGGGTGGCTTGCCTCTGTGCAAACAGCCAGCAAAATTTTTTTTATTTGTTCCAGAGACATCTACTTTTTGAAAAGATCCCTTAAAATTTGTTGATCAGAGATTTGCAGATTTTGGTAGTTAGGCAAAGAAAATTTTTTTAAAAGGGGGCATCTACCGCTGAAAAGTCCGGGGGGCGCGGGGGGGGGGGGGGGGGGAAGGGGGGGGGGGCCCCGGGGGGCGAAAACGACAACCTCTTTAAAAAAATTGGATATTTTTTGCACCCGACTTGTGTAGACTTGCATTGAAAAGCTTTTTATTAACAGTTTTTTTGTTGAAAATATTACTTTGGTTTTTGGGCGACCTGAATTTGTTTGGATACAGATCTTTTCTTGGGAAATGGGTTATTTGTTAGGTGCAAAAAATACTTTTTTTATCAATACATTTAGTTTTGGTGTTCTTTTTTCACCTTTTGCCCGTCCAGTTTTTTTGATAGAGCCTCTTTCAGTTAATTTGAATCCAGCAATTTTGTAGTCACCACAGGTCACCACAGGTTGATAGGTGCCAAAAATACCTTTTATTATCCGTATACATTTCAGAAACGTGTTTTTTTCACTTTGGCGCAGGCCAGCTTTGTTGATAGAGCCACCTTGCAGTTAAATTTGAATCCAGCAATTTTGTTAGTCACCAAGGTGAATTGATAGGTGCCAAAAAAAACTTTTATTATCCGTATACATTTCAGATACGTGTTTTTTCACTTTTACCCAGTCCAGCTTTGTTGATAGAGGTACCTTGCAGTTAAATTTGAATCCAGCAATTTTGTAGTCACCACAAGTTGATAGGTGCCAAAAATACCTTTTATTATCCGTATACATTTCAGATACGTGTTTTTTTCACTTTGGCGCAGGCCAGCTTTGTTGATAGAGCCACCTTGCAGTTAAATTTGAATCCAGCAATTTTGTAGTCACCACAGGTGATTTGATAGGTGCCAAAAATACCTTTTATTATCCGTATACATTTCAGATACGTGTTTTTTCACTTTTACCCAGTCCAGCTTTGTTGATAGAGGTACCTTGCACTTAAATTTGAATCCAGCAATTTTGTAGTCACCACAGGTGTATTGATAGGTGCCAAAAATACCTTTTATTATCCGTATACATTCCAGATACGTGTTTTTGTCACTTTGGCACAGGCCAGCTTTGTTGATACAGCCACCTTGCAGTTAAATTTCAATACAGCAATTTTGTTTTGATTTGAGGGATTTGAGAATAGCTGTGATTTGCCGTCTTTTAGTAAGAGACGTTCAAAAACTCTTCTATACCCTCTCAAATTTTATCTTTCTGAACATGGAGCGAATGCAGATGGTAAGCGAGCAACGAGGGGGGGTAGGACATGGAGGTAGAGGTACGAGAGAAGGTGCTCCTTCCAGTGCTGGCGACAACACGCAAGCCAGCGGATTGTCGGTTGCAGGACCGTCAGCCCTGTCATCGCTGGGTCAGGGCCCTGTGAATCTCTGTAACGAACAGCGTCGCCAATCTGTTCTTCAGTGGTTAATGCAACCTGCATGCTACGGTCCAGGACAGGTATAGTCAATGTCCAGTGAAACTAAAATGGTGGTTGAAAGACTCCTATTTCTGGCACTTTTTAATCTGTGGGTCAGACAGGTTTAATGGTCATTCTGCGGTACAGGACAGATATAGTCAATGTCCAGTTCAACTAAAATGGTGGTTGAAAGATCCTTTTTTTCCCGGGACTTTTTTAATTGGGGGTCGGCCCGGTTTGGGGCTCATGCTGTGACCCAGGAAAAAGTATAAATCAATGTTTCCCGTTAACTAAAATGGTGGTTTGGAAAGGGCTCCTTTTTCCGGACCCTTTTTAATTGTGGGTAAAACAGGTTTTTTTGGGTTTATTTCTGGGGGTTACGGGGAAAAATATAGTTAATGTCCCGTTCAACTAAAATGGGGGGTTTGGGAAAAATTCCCTTTTTCCCGGGACTTTTTTAAAAAAAGGGGGATGAAAGGGTTTTTTTGGGTCTGGGTGCATTCCCCGGATTTGGGATTTTTCAAATTTTCGTTCAAAGGGAAAATTGGGGGGTTCAAAATGCATTTCCCGCTTCTGGGGACTTTTTTAATTTTTTGGGTAAAGCCCGGTTTAAGGGTCCCTGCTGTGTGCAAAGACAGGGATAGGAATGGTTCTGGAGTTTTTTTTCTGTTGGGGTTTTTTAACCTAAGGGGTGTTGCCTAAGATGTTGCCGGGGGAAAAACCCTTTTGACTGTTGTTTGGGTGTTTAATTTTCCGTTTCCTCCCTGTTTAGGGGTAAGAATTTAAGGTGTTGTTCCTCTCCCCTAGATCTTTAATGGGCATCGGCGATAATCCATTATTTGACTATGGGTATTTTTATTGATAATTGCCCATATCGACTAAAGTCCCCGTTGGGCGATAGTCAAAGTAAAACCTCAAAACACTACTCCTCGGGGACTCTGGCGCCCAAAAAGTTGTTCAACGAGGAGATTGCCCCAAAAAGACAAAACAGTATTTCATCCCCAAAATTTTTAAGGTGCCCGAAGGGACTGTGGTCCTGTCCAAGTTTGTGGGGACTGCAGTCCCTCCCTTTTCCCAAATGGTGGGGGCTCTTTAACCATTCGAGAATAATGGGTTGTGCAAAGCCAATTTTGGGGGAGATTCCCAAGGGCCCCAAATTTTTTTTTCCAAAAGGCAGTACCAAACCCTTAAAACAAAAAATGTAGAAAAAGAAAAGGGGGGCCAGTCCTTGAGCCCATCGGTTTCTTCCTTTGGTGCCTTGGGGGCGCCGACGGTTTTGGAAACTGTAACTACCAAACAGGGACAATACATGTCCCCTTTTTGGCCACTGGGGGAATGTGCTTCCTGCCCAGGGACACCCAAAAACTTGGACAGGAAAAATGCCAAAATTTCTTTCTTTAAAGTTTCAAACTGCCGTCCCACACCAAAGGGCCGCCTTCCCCCTCCCCCACCACCTCAGCATTTAAAAAGTCTAAGTGCTGCTCTATCATATCACATGTGCAGGGCACGGGGTTTTTACGCGTTCTAACACCTGGTTTGCCTGGGTGAACAAAAATAACCCCAGGGGGGGGGAACTGCTCCGCATCATGCAACCGGAAATTTGAATTCCTGGGTTTTTCCGGGGCCAACTGAAAATAGGAAACCCTGGGGGACAGGGCAATGGGAGGAACATGGTGTCCGGCCCGCAAAAGAGGAGGGATGGCCCCCTGCGCCCTGCATGGCGCCCGTGTTTCAATCTGGTTGTAAAAAAGGTTCCTGAAGTCTTCCACCCATCTTCAAGAAAATTCAAAAAAAGGGCCCGGAAACGTGCCTGCTTTTTTCCATTCCTAAAAAGCCAACAACCCACGGCTCAGCAGCGAACCCCTCCCCAAACCAGGTGATATGTGTTTTTCCACCCTTGGAATTTCAGCCCCCCCATGTTAGACCGAATGTATGAACAGAAAAAGGTTTTAATGTTTTTTTTGGAGATGCAAGGGACGGAGACTCCCCTGCGTAATTTTGATGTCAGCCAGTGGCGCCATCGTGAAATTGCGTTGCTCGGGCCCTTTGAGGAGCCACGTTATTTTCAGCGCCCCGGACTAGGGAAATGAAAACGTCATGTCCGGAACGATGCTGCAAAATCTGTCTGAACAGGGGATGGAGACGTGGGCCTACACTCATGGCCCCAAAAGTCCCGTGGGGCTGAATGGAGGAAGAGGGGGAGGAGGAGGACTTGGAGCACAGCAGTGTTGTGAAATGGGGCTTTTTCTACTCAGGTGACGAGAGGAGCAGCAGGAGCACCCGGAGGAGGTAAAAGGAGATGAAGAAAAATAAGGCGTGACCCACAGGCACCGTGGCAGTATACAGTGGAGATGGGCAGGGGTCCCTCAGGTCACTTGCACGATGGCCCCATATGCTGGGTTTGCCTGGTAGTGACGCCGAATTGTCACCCTCCGGGAGGGGATGACTTCTGGGTCTCCACCCCATTGGACCCTCGCTACCCCGGTCCAAAAATGGGGGCCTTTTTTCCCCCAGGGGGCCGGAGGGAGGGAAAAAGGGTACTATAAGAAATCCTGTGTAGTCAGTTGGCCGCTGCCCATTGCGGCATGACCACCCTCTGACAGGTCTGACCGGGGGGTTTCTAAGTCACGTACCACTGCACGGCTGCTATGGGAAGGCGGGGGGGGAGCGGGGGTAGGAGCTGAGCCTAAGTCTGGGTGTTGAAGGGGACTTTCCCTTTACCCCCCCAGAGGAGAGTCTCAGCACGAGCAGGATGGGGGCAGATCCTAAACCCGCAGGTGGTGGCCCACTTGGGCGCATCTTTCCACCCCCGTTAGAAGATCCGTGGCTATGGGCAGCCAAACTGGTGTTGGCCGCAACTTGGAGTTTGCAGTGGGGAAGCTGCCTGCCCGGCCGTAGTGTGGCATTTAAAGTGGGTGTTCACTTGGCGGGGAATCGTTTACCTCAAGGAGAAAAACCCCTTGCCACCCAAATGTGGGGGGACCTTTTTCAAAATGAATCAGGCGTGGACGGCCAGGTTTCCACACCCAAGAATGCAAACATTTGACGCCATGATCCCCCCAAAAAATTTGAGAAAAAAAGGGCTGGATTCAAACTACCCACCCGCCAATATTTAGCCCGCCACCCGTGAGCCACAAAACTGCTGCCATTGCTCCATTGCCTCCCACCCCTTTTTTCTGGGACTGGGATTGGGCCCCTCGCCCCCAACTCTGTCCTTTGCCCCTTGACTCATGCTGCTGCTGTGGGTGATGCCCCCTCCATACTGTGTCATTGTCCACTTGTACCTCATGCTGCTCTGTTGCTGCCGTCACCTTCACACTGTTCTTTTTTTCCACTCTTTACCCCATGCTGTGCTGCTTGCCACCACCTCCCACTGTGTATTGGCCCCTCTCTTGCTCCCGATGTTGCTGCACCTCCGAAAATTTTCATTGTGCCACTCGTGGCCTACTCAGTACTGCCCAAGTGAAACCCCTGTCCACTGGAAACCCCGTGGTTTTTTAATGTTGTTTCCCCCTCCCCATCTATGACGTTTCCACTATGTTTGGGTTTTTTCCCCCTTTTTTTACCCGTCAGAAGGAATGGGAAGGGTCAGGATTGTCTATCAAAGCAGGAGTGGATCAGAACACGAAAACATCAAATTCCCATTTACTGGTCATCTCTGTTTTGGATCAACTGTTTGTTTTTGGCTTTAGCAATACTGATGGATTATTGACCAATTGAAAGCGGACACTGACGGATGAAAGGAAGAGCAAAATGATCAGAGACGTCAACGCAAAATTACTGCCGACACCATCTCCACTCTTTCGGGGGACCTCTAGATGTATCAGCGTTTAAAAGAACAGGTTCTGTCATATTCTGTGGAAGCATCTGGTAACAGTGTAAAGCTTTGGCCTTGTGGAGTGACCCCTGCTGTGACGTCCCCTTACTGTGCTGCGACCTGTGCCGGCTCCAGGAACCTACTATTGTGTTCTTTGACGCTATTATAGTATCTTAGACCTTAGCTTATTTCTTTCCAGCTGGCGCTGACATTACCTTGTCAGGTTGCGTTCCCACTTTGTTTTTTTGGTCAGTTTTGCTCCTGTAGGTGCCCAGAGAATTTTAGAGTGAAGCGATTCAAAGAGCGGCGGCTGTAATGTGCATGTCATACTAAAACACAGCATTGTATGAAGACCAAACCATGCTCCCTATGCATATTTGAGCATGGCACAACATTCTACAACACCCTACAGGCTCTCTGTAGCCTGGAAATAGCTGTTTTTTAGCGTGGTTCGCGCAGATAAATTCAGGTCAAAACAAATTTTGTTGGAAAATTCGGCGAACTCGGCGAATCGAATTTTTGAGAAATTCGTCCATCTCTACTTATGAGCCATGCTAATGGCGTTGCTGTGTTCATGAGACTACATTTATATACACTGTAACAAATTGTAAATGATCAAATATGGTTACCAGTGTCTGTTTAAAATGACATCCTTAGCTGCTGAAAATTTGTTCAAACCATTAGGATTTCATTGGACATTATTAAACATTATGGCTGTGATTTTATAGTGTAGGTATATGTAAAAGAAGCAGTCATTGTCATTTACTTTAAAGATCAGGTAAAATGGGCATCCTGGGCAGTTGCCCGGGGGCTCAATCAGCATCGTGGGGTGACATTCAGTTTCCATGACATCCAGTGGCCATATAAAAGCCACCGTAGTTGGCATGTACTGACTACACATGCTGGTAGGTGATGAATGAAAAGGGAAAAGTCTAACCCTGCCTGATAAAATGGAGGATTTGCTGTGATAAGGGCAACTCCATACTGGAACCTGAGCCTAACTAAGCCCCAAAATAACCCTGTTTACTAGGAAAGTGATATTGATCAAGAAGACGGGGAACAATTACTTATATCTGGTAAACCAAATATGCCCAGATACACACAATGTGGAAAAAAATACTATTTAATACAAGATGAAATGTTGATATGTTAATATTACTGTTTAGGCATCATGCTATACATAGTTATGTAGTTACATAGTGTAACGCCTCACTTACGTCCGGACGCCATCTTGGACCGTCCTGGGGGTATTTAGCTCTCGGATCGCCGTCTTTGGTAAATGGATCATGGCACTCCAACACAGGCTTCTGTTGAATCTGGCCTCAGCCAGTTTTATTGAGGCACAGTAGACATATAGCGAAACAAAACAAATAAAATCCTCGGCCGTCTGGCCACTAACTATACAATCTTAGAGACCCTCTCTTACAGTGGCCTCGGCTTATCGCCGAGCACCATCAATACTTTACCCACGCTGAGGTCATGCTTCTTTTCAAGCCTCCGGGGGAACCGAGCCTCTCTCCAGGTCTGCCACTGCTCCACTCTCAGGCAGCAGACCACGCCCCCCGATCATCTGGAGTAGGAGGTCTTTAATAGATCTCCAGAAACCTACCCAATACCTGGGCTGGACCATAGGCACCCTGGAACGTGGGGAACGACCACCCCCCATCTGCAGTTGTTCCGGGAAGGCCAGCCCTTAGTGGGTGGACATCAGCCATGCTAGGTACAAGGGTCAGCCACTAATGGTGCTGACCGGACAATAACCTGGCTTCCCCCACGAGACCAGGCTCTCGGTGGCAGTATAGGCCACCTAGGGCAGAAACCATGCGACCCCATGGCCGCACCTCCACATATCCCCCCCCATTGATACAGACCGTAGGCCTTTATCACCCTGCACAACCCCTCCTCCTGGGTCAAAGCTCCTATACAGGGCCGCCTTCTTCTCCACATCCTCAGGGGCAGGGACAACATTTTCCATGCACAGCTCAGCTGTGGGCTCACACTGTGCACTCATCCCCCATTGGGCAACCAACAGGTCATAGCCACTTACCACTAGTGGCATAACGCATACACGCTCTGCAACAATGAAGTCCTCCACTTCAGTCCGCATGCTGACATTCATAGGGCTACTATTGACAAGCCCTATACCAGCGCTATCATACCTACTAACCTTCTTCCACACACAGACTGCCTTGTCATTGTGCCCACTGGGCAGGGTCTTCCCTATTTTGGGTCTCACAAAAGACCCCTGGTTTGACCCAGCAACCACACTATCAGAAGCTGTAATCACAGCAGACTTCTCAGAGTCGCTATCCACTATGGCCGCTAGGGGCACACCTAAGCCCCAACCGGCTACCTCTTTGACTGCAGGATTACCATGAGACCACAAGTTCTCTTCATCCCAAGGTCTCTGGCCCTCACTGATTATCTCCTGACCCTGAAGCTTCATCTCTTGGCTACTAGCTGTCACCTGATTTATCTCAGTGACAACTTCTGCTGCACTAGGACTCACTGTAGCCCCCATAAAAAGCATGCTAGTAATTGCAGGGTTCCCACTGCCAACTTCATCACTTGTGTCAGGTTTTACCCATTCAGAATGGGCAGACAAAGCGCCTCTCCTAAACCGCTGTTCAGACCTTACTGCAATGGCCCCTTCATTAATATCCAGTGACACATTCCCCTGTGCACACTTCTCATTGGCTCTTTCTAGCAGCGGATCCTCTGCAGGCAAACGTGTGGGAGATTTTCTTTCACATCTCCTGTAACAAATGCTAGGGGAAAACTCTCAGTATACCTGCTAGTTCTATCCTGGGCCCTGCTGAGAACCTCTGCATATAGGAAACCCTTGCTATTTACCTCAGTTTCCTTACTGGGGATTTCCTTACCACCTGGGGGTTCCAACATACTGACCTGCCCCTCACTAGCGCTTGAGCCTGCATCCCCCTCCTCTGGGTATAGCGGCTCACATTTCCCCTCACTACCATCACTGCAGTCTTTCTGACCACTGCAGTAACAGCTACTGAAAGTACAGCCACCATTGGAGCAAGTTACCTTAGCTGCACTACAAGTCTCAGCACGATCTTTCCCTTCAATCCGTGCAGGGTCACAATATGGATTTTCATCACAGATAGACTTCTCTGAAATGCACTGACCAGGACTGCACACGAAATCTGTCTTGGCACATGTTTTTCGATCACTCCCATCTGAGTAATCACCATCATTACACTTTCGCACTGACACACTAAAGTGTACACCCCACCACTGAAAAGGAGGCTCTTCACAGAGGGTTTGGTCTTCATGTTCACTACCTGACACAATCACGCTCCTAGTCTCCTCATACATGGTAGCAGAGCCCTCATTTCCAGGGTTTGACTTCCCCCCTCCAGGCAATGCAATGGCCGTGTTCCCCCCCAGGCAACTCAATCACCTTTTCCCCACCCGCAGAGTGCACCTGATTGCTACTGGCAACCACATCAGCTCCGCAGGGAACTGCGTTGACAGCACAACTCTCAGGACGGCAATCAATACACAGACATACCGCACCTGCACACATTGTGCTATTACCAGCCAGAACCACTAGGGGCGCACCTGCAACTTGCACGTTACCATCCCGTAACACACGTGCGCTGGGGTCATGGGTACACACATTTACTGACTGGACCCCAGACACTTCACACACAGCTGCCTGGCCCTCATACTCACAAGCTTTTCCAGCAGGAGATGCAGAGAGAACCTGGTTGCTAGGGGTAACCACATTAGCTCCATCTGAAACTGTAGTGGTAACACATTTCTCCAAATGGTCATCCCCCACAGGACACTCATCATCTGCACTACTCCTAGCACTGTGAATCACGACCTCTAGGGGCACATTTGAGCTAATCTGCTCTATAGCTGTGACAGGTATTCTGCAGAAGTTAACTCACACTCCGCAGTCACTCCACCCATAGCCCTGACCGCCATGACCTCCAGGGGCAGACCTGAGCTGCTCTCTGCTATAGCTTGTTCACACAGGGATGCAGTAACTGGAGCTAACTCTGTGACCCAGCACCCCTCCCCATGGTCAGGCTTTGGGACCTGCTCATGGATCACAGGCATGCTAGCTATGTTATTGACATTTTCAATAAATGGCATTGCAAATATATCATAATCATTAAGTTCATATTTTTCAAGTCCAAATCTTGCAGTCTCACCACCCTCAGGACTCTTTCTCAGGCCTGGCAGTGTGTCCGGGCGTCCATTTTGTACACCCAGGTGATGAGATACATTCTGGACTTGACTGACAGTCTCAAAACCCGTTTCATAAACAACAGGAACAGTCTTACCGGGTCTGATGTCTGAGTTCAGTCTAGACCTGTCCTACTGCCTGTCCATATCATCCATGGATGGGGCTGCATCCATCTGGAGCTCCCAGGCTTGTAGTTGCATCGTCTCTGGCCTCCTCCTGAGAGGGCAGTCAGGAGCACATCTCTCTGCTCTGTGGCACCTCCAACAGCGCTCCTCCTTCAGGACCGTGGTAGCAGGCTCCTGCTGATCCGATGGTTGCCCATGGCAACAGCAGCACGCAGGTCCCTCAACAACTTGGCCTCTTCAGAAGTGGACACATTCCTTGCTGGTCGACATGGCCTCCGGGCCACAGGGCATCCCCTCATGCAGTAGTCCACCTGCAAACAACCGCCACACCATTCAGGCTGGTTATGCTTGACAGCCACCTGTTCTGCCTTTTCCTCTGGACATCAAGCAAGCAAGACAGCTTGGATCGTGGTAAGTCCAACTTTCCCAGACCTCTGTTTCTGGTTGGAGATAACTTTTATCGCCTCCTGTTCTGCCTCCAACTCTGCTTGGAGCTTCTGATTCTCCTCTCCCTGGTTGGCAGCCATTTTCTCCATTTCTTGTATAGCCTTTAAATGGTCCTCATGCTGCTTAGCAAACTGCTGGGCCCACAGCTTATTCATCTCTTGCTGCTGGGCGTTTGCCTGCACCAACTGGGCCAGCAGCTCCTCCATGGCAAAACAAAAATTTTCAGGCACCAGCAACACAGTCTTTTTAGACAACACAGTCTCTGTACTGGGGTTTGTCCCCACTGTCTCTCCAGAGACGCTCTCCTGTGCACTGAGGCAGCCTTCCCACACAGGCAACAGTCTGTATACGGGTGTGTCACTTCAAAAACACCTTTGCTTTCACAAAGCTAAATTTCAGCAGTCCTATGTAGATTGCAGCAGTCCTATCCAAACTGCATTTTTTCTGCACCACTTTGTGCACAGTTAGTTAGTGCCAATCCTTGCCCGCATCCTCCACCAATTGTAACGCCTCACTTACGTCCGGACGCCAGCTTGGACCGTCCTGGGGGTATTTAGCTCTCGGATCGCCGTCTTTGGTAAACGGATCATGGCGCTCCAGCACAGGCTTCTGTTGAATCTGGCCTCAGCCAGTTTTATTGAGGCACAGTAGACATATAGCGAAACAAAACAAATAAAATCCTCGGCCGTCTGGCCACTAACTATACAATCTTAGAGACCCTCTCTTACAGTGGCCTCGGCCTATCGCCGAGCACCATCAATACTTTACCCATGTTGGGGTCAGGCTTCTTTCCAAGCCTCCGGGGGACCAGAGCCTCTCTCCAGCTCTGCCACTGCTCCACTCTCAGGCAGCAGACCACGCCCCCTGATCATCTGGAGTAGGAGGTCTTTAATAGATCTCCAGAAACCTACCCAATACCTGGGCTGGACCATAGGCACCTGGAACGTGGGAACGACCACCCACCCATCTGCAGTTGTTCCGGGAAGGCCAGCCCTTAGTGGCTGGACATCAGCCATGCTAGGTACAAGGGTCAGCCACCTAATGCTGCTGGCCGACAATACCTGGCTTCCCCCACCGAGACCAGGCTCTCGGTGGCACGTATGCCACCTAGTGACAGAACCATGCGACCACCCATGGTCGCACCTCCACAATAGTTTGTAAGGCAGAAAAAAGACAGATGCCATCCAGTTTAGCCTATTCTGCTAAAGTGTTGATCCAGAGAAAGGCAAAAATCCCCATGAGGTAGAAGCCAATTGTCCTCATTTTAGGGAAAAAAATTCCTTCCCGACTCCAATCTGGCAATTGGAAAAATCCCAGGATCAACAACCCTACTCCAGAATCCTAGTCACTATAACTTGTTATATTATTACACTGTAGAAATGCATCCAGACCCTTTTTGAACTTTGTTATTGAATTTACCATGACAAGTGCCACAGTCTCACTGCTCTTACAGCAAATAATCCCTTTCTATGTTTATGTTTCCAGGATCACTTTTTGACCCCTTTTGGAAAATTGGTACCCCATTTGCTATGCGCCAATCTTTTGGGACATACCCTGTTATTATACAGTCCATAAATATTAAGAATAGGGGCCTATCTATGACATTACTTAATGCCCTAAAACACCGGGGTGTATGACATCAGCACCTGGTGATTTGTCTATTTTCATCTTCTTAAGGCGGAGCTGCATTTAAGGTGGAGTTTACCTCGGTAAATACAGTGGAGAAAATTTTTTTAATAGGTTTGCTTTTTTCTCATCGCCCTCTATAGTCTCTCCCTCAGTACTTTTTAAAGGGCCAACATTTTATGTTTTTATCTTTTTACTATTTATATAGTTAAAAATATTTTGGGGTTAGTTTTACTTTCTATGGCAATATGTCTTTCTGTCTCCCACTTTGCTGCCTTTATCATTATTTTACATATTTTTTTAGCTTATAGTTTTTAGTGCCTCTTCCATGCCCTCCTGTTTTAGTAGCTACCTATAGAAAAACAAAAGTGTTTTAGGTTTTCCTACCAAACATACCATATTTAGGTTTATTAGGGAATCAAAAATAGAGCCAAAATAACAGCAGAAAACAAGAAGGCACAAGAAGAAAACTACAAAAAGCCAAATGTAACATCAAATCAACAAATCAGATATTAGGGCAAATCAGATACATCGTCGATACAGATAAATAATATATATTAGCACATTCTTGTCCTTGTTGTGCACACAGAACAATATCACACTTTGACAAAAGTGTGATATCAACAATATAACAACAATAATGGGATTACTTTTTTTTACATTACCAAAAAATCCGCTCTTCACAAAAAACTTGTTCACAAAATAAAAACTGCAGTTCACTAATTCACCACTAGGGGTATCTATTCACTTTCTCATGAACCACCACTACACAACCACTAGGGGTGTCATTCCACTTTCTGAAACAAAAACTTCATTGTAAAACCACAAGGGGTCACTTTTCAACTTGCACTAATAATTCTCTCGTCACAACAAAAGTGCTTCTCTCTTTACAACATTTCTTGTTCAATTCTGTTCAATTTTGTTCAATCTAGTTGTTCAGCACATCACCAACACAAAAAAGCATTTTCCTGAGGTTCTTATGCCAAAGGAGATCTGCTGCTCTCATTATTATAATTAATGATTAATGAACCTCTTTATCAGAAACATCTCACTCAAACTTGGAATCACCATACACTTGGAGGCAAAAAGTAAGGTATAATTTTACCTTAATTATGCAGCTGTGGGGTGGAGGGTCTTTTCGTCTTTCAACCTGCGTGGATGTTCATGTGTTCGAATGGAATGTGTCTTTGTAGCTAGAGTCAATCAAATAACCACGTTGGACACAAGAAGATATTGAAGTATAAAATATATACATGCTTTGTTTGTTCGGTGACCAAATTATAAATTTGTATTTACATATAATGTCAAAAGAACAAGAGACATTTCCCAAAGTGTTGGTGTACCCTTTCTCCTTTATTGAAGGCTTGGCAAACAGTTTTATAAATTTGGCAGCAATCTATGCAAAACAAATATATTTCTATTTGATAATACCTTTTAGTCATCTTCCCTAGCAACACCTCTTTTATAATTATTCATGTATTATAACCATCACCTCATTAATAATCATTAATAAGCATCTTTACTGGCCAGTACTAAAATCACACCTCTAATTATTCTAAATATTCTTGAACGCTGCTTAGCATACATGATGTAGTGATTCTGAAATATCTAAAGGTCAGTGGTTCTACTGCGAATGCCAGAATAACATGGCTACTAACTAAACATCTAGACCGGCAGTGTCCTTGGTAATTTATAACAAAGCCATTGTTTACAGTTAGGAGACATTGAGATTCTACCAAAACAATAAAAGGACACAAACTTCATGGAAGAAGCTTGTATCATTAGAAATTGCAAAACATTTAACTCTGTATAAGAACTATAGAATTTATGACTAGTATTTATTAATTTCCATATCAATGTCAAATGACATTTATCAACACGTCTCCCCTAGATCATAAGGTAATTGCAATAATGCAGTAGCCAAATAATCCCACTACATAATTTAATAGTATCATAGGATGGCAATACAAGTAAGTAGTAGAATAGTTTTTTATTTAGAAAGAGACAGTGTAGAGAGCGGATCTTATATGCATGTGGCTCTCTTCATCGCTGTTTTTTTGGAAATTGTCATACACTTGGCTTTTTCCATAACTTCCATAAACTGCAACGTGTAGCATCCTCATCTATTCCTCTCCTTAGTACTAAATGAGGAAGCAGAGGTTCCCTAATTCCTCCTATTGCTGGCAGTCCCAGAACTGGAACCACCACCTATCAGACATTTATGAAATACTATTGATATGCCATATAAGTATCAGGTGGGAATCTTGCTTTTGTTTTTTGTGGCCCTTTGGAGTAGTACAATCTGACAATGTGGCCCTCAACCCAGAAGAAGTTGTGCACCTCTGGTATAAGCCATGACTAACAACTGTTAATTTGTTGTGAATATGTTTATCTGTGTTTGCTAGTTCTATCTTGAGATACTGTAGATGACAGGTAAGGTATTTAAACATAAAACCTAAAACCATGTGAGTAATCATGACCTTAAAACACAGACGCAACAAGCCACACATTAATTTATCCTGTAACTGATAAATGTTGGAATGTGCCTTTGTAAAACTCATACTTTACAAATTATCCTAAGCTATATAACGTCATACCAAAGCAAACTAGATAATATACAAAATCCTTCAAACAGACTTGATAAATGCAAACTCAAAAACATAGATCTCTAATTGTTCATATGAAAAGTTGGTATATTAGACCTAGGCAACAATTATTATGTAGAATTTTAGATGCTTCCAGCAAATATTTTGGAGGTCTAGCATTCAGTGTTATCATTACTGTTTATTTTAAAGTGCCATTAATTCAAGGGCACTGTACATTCGAGGAGGGTTACATACAAAACATAGATCCAAACACAACAACAGTACAATGGTAACACTGAATAACTAAAAACTGGTATAAATTGAAAAATGACCCGGCCGGTGATGGCTTAGGCCTCGTTCACACGGCTTATTTCGCCGCGGATTTGCCGACGGATTGACGATCGTCAATCCGTCGGCAAATCAGTCAGAAATAAGTAACAGCCTATTTTCTATTGATTTCAATAGAAAATACAGCTCGTCGTTCACACGACGCGTATTTCCGTGCCGGATTGCCGCCGCGGATTGACGACGGCAATCCGGACGGAAAAACAATGTGCATGTCAATTATTTACGGACGGATTCACCACCTACAATGAATGGAGATGGTGAATCCATTGGGAAATCAGTTACAAATACGTGCCACACTTAGTGGCACTTATTTGCAACTGATTTTCAACTGATTTCAGAACGTATTTACATCGGCAATCCGATGTAAATACGTTCTGAAATAAGCCGTGTGAACATAGCCTTAAAATCTACAAGAGAGGAGAATAGAGACAGAAGGTAAGTGGCAGACATGTTTGTGGGATGATGTAGGGGCAGCATAATTATTGTAGTCTCTAGGCAATCCTGAAGAGATGGGTTTCCAGGTTGGTTTTAAAACTAGTGGTGGTGGAAAGCCTGATGTGTTGTTGCAATGGGTTCCAGAGTATTGGGGATGCACAGGAATAGTCTTGGAGATGGTTGTATGAGGAGCTGACACAGGGAGAGCAGAGAAGATCCTGTGAGGAGCAGAGATTGCACGAGGAGAAGTATCTGGAGATTAAGGTAGAGTTGCATGGAGGGAGGTGGTGAGGACTGCTGTTAATGGACAGATTCAGTATAACAAGGCCAATATTATTAACCCCTTTACCAAAGATTGATACAGTTTATCCTATTATCACTAAGGGAGTATGGAGTATGCTCACCATGCAAGTCCGTGTACGGCTATGAATGAATCCTCCAGCTCCGCCTTTGGCTCTCCTCCGCTTCGGACCCCGGCCGCCAGCCACGGCCCAGAAACAAATGTATAAGAAAGCAATGGGTCCAGCGATGGGTAAACTTTAAGCCACCTTTACTTGAACAAAAAGAAGGGTACAAACAGGGAATAGACACCGACGCGTTTCGGGCGTGCTTCAACGCCCTTGTTCACGGTATACACTCACAAACAATTAACACTCTTAAATAGTTAAAAAGGGTTGGACTAGTGATGTCATCACTTCCACCCGAATACAAAGTGTATCACACTTTAACAACAACCACATGTTTTACAACTTCAAAAGGAACAACTTCTTACAGGAATACATAGCGTAAAGCAGGTTAGTAGATGTATGCTAAATCGTAACGACTGTTTAAACCTTGCGGTGCCCGCGAGCCTAGTTTGTAAATCCATGCGGTTTCACGCATGCGCAGCATATGTTGACGATCACCTCCGTTTCTAGGGGGTTTTATTCTTTCTATTTTCCCAAAACAGCAGAGACTGGTCAACAGACCCATCATTGACCTCGACCAAAATGCTTCCCCTCCTCCAGAGTGGGAAAGAGAAATTGTGTTTTTGGGTATGAGTCAATGTTCCGCAATGCGAGGTTTTCCATTTTACTTATTGTACTACCGATTTAAAAATTTCTGGCATGCATTACATTCTATGGCATAGACTACATATTCCGTGTCACAATTAAGGAACTCCTTAATGTTATAGCTTAGGTTTGTCTGCTCCATGCCATAGACTAGTTCTCTTTTAATTGCATAAATTTTTATGCATTGCATCTCTTTTTCCCACAAGGATAAAATCCTTTTACAGTTAGGCCAAGTAAACTTTGTTCACTGCAAATGGAGAAATGACTAGGTGAAAAAATGTGTTGCCTATCGTGGGTTATCCTTTTTGCTACAAATCCTACACCCTCCATCCACAAGCTAGCTTTTTTATAGGATCCTTTTTAGAATACCGATTTTTTTTATAGAAAATCTTTTAAATTTCTGTTTGAATTTTTCATGTATTATTGAAACCACTATTTCTTTTCTTTTATTTTTACCTTTTCTGTTTTTTGGGCACACAATAGTTTAGCCTGTTTTTATCCTGCATTCCTTCCTTCTTTTTTTTAATTTGATTTTTGGTATAACCCTCTTTTTTAACCTCTGATCATGATCTCATTTATAAATTAATCCTGCTTTTGTGTGCAGCTCACCTAGCCTCCCCATGGTATGGATTCCAACGGTGTTTTTGGGGGATACCATTGCTTTTAAGAGGGGTGTTCCCCCTTTTGGTTTTCTGAATAAGGGGGTGCACTCGTTGCCCCCAAAATATTACTTTTAAATTCTAAAAAGTAGGGGGATTTTTCCAACATTTGGCAAATCAATGTTGTATTTTTGTTGTAAAGGGGGCAAAAAAAGTCGGGTATGGCCCCAATACCCCCCCCCCCCCCCTTTCAATAGGAGGCATAATGGGCCCATCCCAACCCAAGCCTCAAAAAGGGTTTTTTTCAACACCGTAAACATACCCTTTTCCACCAGGCCATAAAAACATTGGCCAAAGATGGGGGGGGTGGCCCCCAGATAAACCGACAAGTTGTAAAAAAAAATTTTTCATCAAATTTGAAAAAATTTTTGTACAATAAAAAATCAACATTAACACAAAGGTGTTAGTTCTGTAGTGTAAACACATCTGCGTAAGGGGAATTCTACCGCTGTTCTAACTAACCCTGGGTATGCTGGAATAAAACGGGTGCATCTAACTGAGCCAACTATATTTCGGGGACCAAGGAAACTGGAAAAAATTTTTAAAAACGAAGAACGTCCCTTAATACCCAGGTATTTTTTTGAAAAAATTTTGGCTGTAGATTTTGTCTATCCATTTATTGTAAGGGAAAAAAGGTATCAGAAAATATTATCCTATTTAGAATTAAAAAAAAGTTTATTGGTGATTGTATGTTATATGTATTTGCTTTAAAAAAAGGAAGTGACTCGAAAGAGGCGATACGGAATGTCACTTTACTATTTAGTTCATTTCAGTCTGTAACAAGTTGCACCGTGAACAAGGGGCTCCGAAAATACCCGAACCCGTTGGTGGAATACTAGTTACCCCTGCACATATGTATAAGGAATTAACACACTTACTTGAACTACGCGGGACTTCACATTTTTCTTTTTTTGTTATCCATTTTTTTATTTTTTGAGCATATACTGTCCCGCTTGAACAAAAAAGGGTCTAATTTTTGGGGGAAATTCCTTTAGGGTCTTAGGTACCCCAAAAAAAATGGGTTTTTTTGGGGTTTTTAGAAAAGGGTCCATTTTTTTTTCTCGTTATTGCCCGACATACCCTTCCTGAAAAATTTTCGTTAGTCACTCGGGGATCAGTACTAGGATACCCCCTTTTTTTTTCTTAAAGTTTTTTGTCTCCCAAAATTTCTTTTAACAATTTTCTGATACACCACCACAGAAGTACAAGAGGGGAACTGCATTTACAAGTAAAAGAAAATATTTAAAAAATGATTTAAAAAATTAAAAGCACATCCACCCTTTCTGCTATTTTGCAAATAAAAAAAAATTACACAGAACTGATATAGCCACATTCATTAAAGTCATATCTATTAAAATATAATTTATCCTGTATGGGGTAAAAAAAAATCGCAGTGACAAAACTGCATTTTTTTGGTCTCTAAGGGCCACATGTATGAAAACTGTCTTGGTCTAAGACTTTTCTGTTCCCCAAAAGAAACCCAGATTTTCTCCTTTCATTTCATATGTCTCTAAAAATGTGGGCACTCTGTTTGGTTGCTAGGGGCAACAAAAAATCTTAGCCAATTAACCCTCACACCGACCAATTTTATGATTCCCCCTCCAAAAGGAAAAATTTTTACCCCCCTTCAAATTTTTTTTGATCAAGGCTTTACTACAGTTTAAAAAAAAATTTGAAAAAAAAACTGATCAAAAAGTTGCATGTATCCCAATGGTACCAATAAAAACTACAAAAAACTCTCCAAAAATGGTCAAAGGATAAAGAAATCCAAACAAAAAAAGTCAAAAAGATAATCCCACCTTTAAAATCTAACTTTTATTATTATCCAACCATAAAAGATTATATAGGGCAAAGTAGCCATAGGAAAAAAATAATTATAGACGACAGAGACTACTTTTTCAAGATTCAAAAATCCAATCACTGTACGTCCCCTATGTATATCTAATAGGAACAAATCCACCAAGGTACAGTAAGAGGTGCGGCAAGTAAATGTGATGATCTAACTCTAAATGTCCCTGTCCAAAAAATTTCCCTCAGAAGGCCCTTAGCGGGGTAACTGTCCCGATAGGGATGACCCCGCAAAACTAGTGTACCCTAGTTGGCGTCCCTAAACTAGCTAAACTAGGTTATCTTTTTTTTCTATAATTTTTATTTTTAAAAGGCAAGAGATGGAAGAAATTAAATATATATAGGAGATGTAAATTTTGTCCCACAAAAAACACCATTTTTGTAACAACTTGCCGCAAATCTTAAATGATTACATTTTCAATTACATCCATTATTGCTACACAAATATTTTTGGGATCTTTTGGTTTTCCCGCCTTCCTACCTTCTTGGGAAGCATCCATGTTCCGCCACTGGTGGAATACACATTTTACCACTCAGACGTGTCACCAAAAAAACCGGTTTTTGGGGGGAAGGGCAAAAATTTGCCGTCATTAACCAAGTTTCTGACACAGGGGAGCTAGCATGGCTGCAAGCGCTAGTTGGGGTTTGCCTTTCCCCGGACGGGAAAAGCGTTGGGGGGGTTGCCGTCCCCACGTTCCAGGATGGGGTTTTGGAACATCCCTGGAGACCTATTAAAAGCCTGTCTCTCTATGTAATTGGGGGGGCACGGTCTGCTGTTTGGAGTGGAGCAGCAGCGGAGCCAAGGAGAAGGGCTCTGGCCCCCAGGCTAGTATGGCAACATTTAAAGGGTCCCCGTGGTTTTTGGTGGTCCTTGTGGGGGAAAACAGATCACTGGGTAGTGAGGGACCACTGTAAGTGTATTTTTGGCCAGATGCTGAGGTTTTTTTGGTTTTGTTTCCTGTTTCTGAAAAAAGCTGGCTGAGGCCAAGGGGAAAAACCAAACCCCCGCTGTCATGTGCCAATTTGTTTAAAAACCCCAACGACGATCCGAGAGCAAAAATACCCCCAGGGGCCCCAGGAGGGGGTCCGAATGTATGAGTTGGGCCACTTCCTACTATATTGGGGTTTATCTACCTAATATATGGAGGCAGAAAAGAAGACTATTCCCTACATCTATACTGCTTTCCCTCCAATAGCCCCCCAAATTAGTAATAATAACCCCCATTGGGGTCCACACAGTAATGCTATAGCAAAACAGTAATAGTGCCCCAGATGGTTATATGGCCCCCATTTGTGCCCCCAGTTTTAGTCTTTGTGCCTCCATATAATAGGTACACAAAACCCTAATATAGTATGTAAGTACACCCCCAATATTGTAGTTAGCCCCCAAATTAGAAAGACAAATAAGAAGACCTTCCTTCCCCCTTTTTGTAGGTAGAACTCAATTAAGCAGCTAGCCCTTAAATTTTTATTAGACTTTTTCTATTAGGTAAGTAGGCCCCCATTAGGCAGGTAGCCAGGGCCCCCTTTAGATAGGCAGGTTGGCCCTCATCCTTAGTAATGGCCCATTTCAATAATTAAAATAAAAAAATAAAGCTCATCACCCCCATTCCCCCTGCAGTTTCATGTTGCCTATGTTGGGGCGCTCCTGTCAACGTCTTGTGTTTTAATGGCCTAAGGCAGCCTATGGTCTACAAGAGTAAATGGTGGAGACAGCAGGATGTACTAACATCATCATGCCAGCTGTGTTGGCATGCTTCTAAAGACAAATTGAGGGCCCTTTTTTCTAGGGCCCACAACAGTAAGTGGCAAGACAGGGATGACTTTCTTCACCATTTTAAACTGCATGTGCGTCCCAAGTTTAAATGCTATAACACTTTTTTGCGCTTGGTTAATTTACCATTTTTGGGGCTTTTTCATGTTATATAAGCCTTTATTTTTATGTAAGTTTTACATTAGATTTTTTTTAAATAGTATCAGGGAAAATGGTAAAAATATTTGTCTTAAAAAAATAAATGTTTTTCACATTTTTTACATTTATTTTCAAACAGTACAAGTGGAATGAAAATAAGTTTTGTAATCGTGTTACTTTTCCATCACAGGCATATATATATATATATATATGTATATATGCCTGTGATGGAATGCCTGTGATGGAAAAGTATATATAGCTGATATAAAGTATATATAGCTGATATAAAGTTTTAGGGTCATCGGGGGTGTCAGTTTTTTTTTCTTTTCTTATTTTTTTTTTGGTTTATTATTGCTGATTTCCCCTGTAACTGGTGCTGATATGTTAGCCTCATTTACAAGGGAAATACAGCCCTCTCTCCTGTCTTTAGTGCTGATCAGAGTAAACCAAGCAGCATCTGCTACTACCAAGCCCCAGCAGTAATGTGACAGCCAGGAAGCAGAAAGCAATGTACATACAACGACCAAAAAGGCAGGCAGAATAATAAACCTTCCCTGCCTTCTCAGTGGAGAGTGTGACTGCGGCTGACAGTTTTCTACTCTCGCAACAGCACAATTAGTATGCAGCTAGGTATTCTACATGAAACCCCCATGAGATGGATGTCTATTGTTCCATACTAGAGGAAAGATTCCTTTCTGACCAAATATGGCAATAAGTATAAATATCCTATCTCCAGAACCCAGAACCTGTACTAATATATTTATTTTTCAAGACGAGCATCTAACCCCCTGTTGAACTGTTTAATGAATCCACCATCACAATCTCTTGTGACAGTGAATTTCACAGTCTCAACGCTCTTACAGAAAAGAATCACTGTCTGTGATGATGGTGTAACCTTCTTTCCTTTAAACGTACAGGGTGCTCCCTTGTCCTGGCCACAGGCCTAGGTGAAAATAGAACATGCACAAGATTTGTGTACTGTCCTTTCCTAAGTAATAATTTTTTTTACAAGCTGAATAATCCTATATTTGATATCATAAATTGCTGGTTCTACACTGACATAAAATCATTTATGGCTTTGGTACACTCAACACACCCACCTCTTCACTGAATGAATACTAAATAAGGGTATGTTTACATGGCGTATTACGCCTACTGTTGAAAGTACGCAGGGCCGTTGCATTTAACAGTGCAATCTCCATTTCAGTATTCCCTGTCGCACAGTATACACAGGGAAATATGACTGTTTTACATAGCACTCAATGAGTGTTATGATTTAACCATATTTGTGGGGTGTACTTTAGTGCAATTACACGCCGAAGTACGCCCCGCAAACACGTCGTGTGAACATACCCTAAATCAAATTACAGTGAATGCATAGCTTTGTGATTTTGATCACTGGCAGCTCTGCGGTATAGTATTAAGATGTGCTGTTGAGTTTTGTACTTGGAACATATTTTTGTTAGGGCCACCACCAAGCAGGCAGTAGACATTCCAATTTTTCTTTTTGCTTCTTTTGCTTGTAGGTAAGCAGATTCTTCTTAGGCACAACAGTCCAGATGCACAGAAATATGGAGGACAGAACCAGATTGCTTAAATGCTTAATCCACCTATATAAATATTACATACAAAGGATATACTGTACATGCAATCATTCATTTTCACAATACATGGCTACAGCAAAACTATTAACATACAACAAACCAAAATATCACATGGGTTATTAATTAATCAGTTTTCTAGATGTATATTTTAGGTTCTACTCATGCTGGCATCATGGGCTCCATTTTCCCAGGATTCATGAGGCATATCTGTGAGAAAACCTGATGGCTCTGAACCTAATGCAAGTTAAAACGAGCCTTATAAAAATATGACATGTTCTTTTGCAGTCCAAGGCACCATCGGACAGGGATTTTCTGGGCTCACCTGAGGAAAAATTTGAGGGCCCACCCCTTAAATTTTTTCTGGAAAAAGAAACATTCACCCTTTTTAAATTTCATTGAAAACTTTTTTTATAAGCATATATGCATTCAAAGGGATTTTTCAAAGGGGTTTTCAGCTGCGTTTCCCCTTTAACCTTATTTATGTGATTGCATTTTAAATTTTTGATGGAAAAAAATTGCAAAAGCATACAGGGCCTTTGGGCTTGCTCTTAAGGGCCGGTTCAAAACGGATTTAATTTCCCCCAATTTCGGGTTGAATAAGGGGGGGGGGCGCTGGGCCCGCCAAAACCCCTTTGAATCCAAATTTTCCCGGCGCTTTTCCCGCCGGTATAATGTGAAAAGCCTTTTTTCCCCCGGGGATTTGCCGAGGGGGGTAGGGGAGAAAGGAGTCCCCAAATTCTCTATGAGAAATTTTGGATTACCAAAAAATGGCTGGAGGATTCCCGCCGTATTGGGAGGGGCAGTACAGCGCGCAATTTCGGTTTAAAAACCGTGCCCCAAAAAAAGCCTTGGAACGGGGCCCCTTTAAAACTACCAAAACCCTTGGGAAACCCCAAATCATTCCCAGGTAAAACAGAGAATTAGAAAATAGAAACCCCTATTTTTTAGGGGGGCCCCCTGTTTTTTTTTAAATGATTTTTTTCCTTTTGGTTGCATAAACACTTTTAAAAAATTTATACCCTTTTTTAAAAGAATCCGGGTCAGCATCTTTTTTGCATAGTGAATCATATTTAAAGCTATTTAGCATATATTCCAGAGTATACATACCCCCCAAAAATTTCTGGGGGATATTTCCAAAATCACCCCCATTAAAAGAGGATAACTGTAAGTATCCTATGCTTGCATCCAAAAAAAAAAAACTGTTCTGTTTGGATTTAACTGATACCCTCCTTTTTTATAAACTTTTTGAATGGTTTCAATTACATAGTTTGTAAGGGGTTAAAAAAAAAAACCCAAAAGTTCATTTCCAAAGGGGCCCTTTTCCCGGCTAGACAGGATGAAGGGAAGGGGAAAAGATAATTTCCCCCCCAATTAAAATATTGGGACCCCCTAAAGAATAAAACAAATGGCATCATCATAATCAGGAGCCCGAATATAAAAAAAAAAGCTTTAAAACAATGTTCTTTTCATATGAAAATACTAAAAAAGTCAAAAAGTACCAAAAAAACACTGCTTTCACAAAAACCAGGGAAACCCAAAGGGTTAAAAACCAAATTTAAAAATGGAAACACATATCCAAACCCCACATAGTGGGCAGAATTAAAAAATGCGCCCCCCTTTTCCCAATTTCACCACAAACAGTGATCGAATAATACTGGACCCCCATGACCACATAAAACCCCTACATATTTAATTTTGAATAAATTTCAATATACCATTTTCTAATATTAAAACCCTTTTTACTACAATCGATATTACTGGCATACATGCCCATACAGTGGGGGGGGATACCCCGTTGTACAAAGGGGCACCCCCCTCGAAATGTGTGACGTCATTACACTGCTTATGCTAGCATCCTAGGAGACCCAGCACTTCAGGGGACGTGAGGAAAGACATCACGCCCTCTGTGACGCTGATTTCAGTTTTTAAGGCTTTAAATTTTAGAAAACAAAGGTACAATAAGCAAAGGGAAACACTTGAAACGAAGATGTTAAGGGGGGATTTCCCTTTTGGGGCCCCGGAGGGAGACTCCGCCCAAACCCCGGCCAAGGGGGTAAAGGCCCCAGGCCGGGAGTACTGTTTAAAAAAACAAAGTTTTAAAAAAGGCAAATTTGATTTTGGGGCACCCCACCGGAGGCTTTTTAGACGACGGGAAAAGGCCCGGACCATCGGGGGGCCCGGAGAGGGCAACAGAGGAAAAAAAACGGCAGAGGGCGGCCTGAGGAACACGGGAAACCTTTTCAGGAAAAGCGCCAAAGGGCAGGATGGCCCCCCGGAGGCTTGAGGCAAGGAAGCGGACCTTGGCCCACAACACCAGGGCCCGACTGGTTTGGAAGGCATCTTTTTTGGAGCACAGGGTGAGGAAGTGGCTGCACCCTGGCCCCCGCCCCAATTTTTCAAAGGGGTTAACTGTTGCAAACACTGGGAAAAAATTAGGGAAATTTTCCCAAAAGCCGGGAACCCAAAAAAAAACACAATTGATGCAGGGGAGGAGGCAGAGGGAAATTTTCAGAAGGACAGTACCCCCCTCCCTTTGGGCCCCCCCTTTCAGAGAAGGGTTTGGGGATATGCGGTAAACGTTCCCTTGAAGGGGGGGGGGGCGGGGGGGGGGGGGGAAGGGGTTAAGGACTCCGCTTAGGACCAAAAACCAAAAAAGCCACATCAAGAGTTGGGTCCTTCTTGAAAAAAAAAAGAAATGAAACCCGACAAGGTAACTTTAATTAGAGGCAAACTAATACAGGGGACAAACTGTCCCCCGGGTGCTTCGGCTCATCCCCGGGGAGGGGGCTTGGGGAGTGGAAGTTTAAAAGAGCCTTGCGGAAACTAAAGGGGCCCATAAGCAGACTGAAACTGGTCCCCCGATTTAATGGTGCAGATGGGACAAAATCTTCAGAATCAAAGGAGTTGTAAAACCCGCAGCCTGGGAAAACACCCGGAGCGGGGATAAAATCATAACAGGAAGACTCATAGGAAAAAAGAGGGGCTGAAAGGGCACCAGAAAGCACCGGAACTTCAAGGCCCAAAATTTTCCAAACACATTCCCGTAGGGCCCCGACTTTTTACTCAACCCCTTTTCTTGATGTCCCTGTCTAGTTTCCCCAGGAAGGTGAGGCTTGGGGGATTGTTCCCCCAGAACCAGAGGGGGCCCCCAACAGTAAAGGGGGAAATACAGAGAACCCCTCATCCACAGGGTTAGGGGGGACCCCAACCCAACTAAAGGGGAATTAGACCCCAATCAGGGAAGCATCCTCTTCTAAAGAGACGGGCAGACCTGCTGGGGGCTTCTCCAAGACAGGTGGAACTTAACTGGGAAGGGCGTAGATGGGAAACGCAAAAAGACAGCCCCAAAGAGGGGGGTTTGCGGGGAAAGCGCCCCTTTGACGGGCCCCAACTCCCCTAAAACGCCCATGCTTGGACGAGGTTTAAAGACCCCATACGCCATTTGCAAAGCAGGAGAACAAAAAAATTGGTTCAGGAAATTTGGGTAGAAAGGTTCGGGCACAATCAAAGCTGGTACTTGACAGACAGATCACATAAACCCGGGAAACCCTAGGGAAAATGGTTTTAAGCAAATCAGAGGACATAGTGACCATTCCCTGATACGGGAGGCAGTTCAGGCTTTATCTGAGCCGGAAAATTGACCTTAGAGGAGGTAGGTAGGAGAAGGTAGGAGAAGGTGCAGAAAAAACTGGGGTAGCCTCGGGGGTTTTCCAGGAAAAAGAGTTTGAGCAATAGGGGAATACGGGTCCAACCCCAAAATAAAGAACTGGGTCTGGCTTTTTGGGAAAAAAAACTTGGGGTGGAACAGGGGCATAGGTATGGATGCAGATTTGAAAACCCAAAAAGGGGTTGCGGGCCCCCTTAAACTTAAACGGGTTTCCCAAAGGGAAAGAGATAGTAGACAAGGGAAGGACCAATCAAAAAAAAGGGGTTTTATTTTTTCAAAATTTTTTGGGGGATTTTGAAATTTCTTCGGGCCCCCCACAAATTTTTAGCACTTCCACTGAAAAAAAACTCTTGGAGATTTTGAAAAGGACCAGGTTTAAAAGGGTTTTGGCTGCAGGACAGGAAACATGGTAGTAGGAAGGGAAGCCTCCATTATTTGAAAATTTTCCCCTAGAAGCAGTGTCCACAAAAAAAATTTGGGAGGCTCTTGGCGAACAACAGGTGCAGGAGGAGCCTTAGACTTAATAGCCTCCCAAGGGGAAAGGCAGAAAAGACATCAGCCAGAATTCATTATACGGAATGGGTAGTGAAGACACAGATGCCAACTGGGATTTGGGACAAAAACAAAGTTTTGGGACGGGGGGGTAGAAGTCAATTTGGGCATTGGACCACCAGGACTATGCTGGAAACAAAAAGGGGCAGTTTTGATGAGCATTTTGCATGGTAGTCCCTGTGGAGAGGCTCGCGGTAATCAACGGGGCGTGTTCGTGGGAAAATCCTTTTTAAAGAAGCCGTTTCAGTAGAGGAAAGGCCCCTTTTCCTTGTCCGAAGTATTCGCAAACCGATGGAAATCAGCAGGGTTATAGGAAGACTTACCTTTAAAACCCAAGGGCCATGGCCGAGTATAAATGTCACTTTAAAAAGGGTTTAATTTTTAGAAAATATGGGGAAAAAATAACAAGGGGAAAACTTGAAAAAAATGGGAAGGTGGATCCCTTTGGGCCGCCCGAGGGAGACTCCCCCCACCAAAGGCCAGGGGTAAGGCCTAGGCCCCAGTAATTTTTCCCCCAGAACAAAAATTTCAACAGGGAATGACCAAAGGGGCCCCCGGTTTCCCCCGGCTGTTTAAAAACCGGGGAAAAAAAAAAAAAGGCCCCGACCAACCCTGGGAAAAGGGGAGACAACAGAGGACACAACTGCAGAGGACCAACCGACACCAACAGGAGGGACTGCAGAGGACCATCCGAAACCACCAGGAGGGACTGCAGAGGACCACCGGACACCACCAGGAGGCACTGCAGAGGACCACCACCGGACACCACCAGGAGGGACAGCTCAGGAACACGGAAAACTTCCCAAAAAGGGACGATCAGGGACAAAGGAACCTTTCCCGGAGGGACGGCTTTAGGGAAAACAGGGACCTTCCAAAGGGACGGCTAAAAACAAAGGGAACCCTTCCCGGAGGCACGGGTCAGGGAAAACAGGGGCCTTCCAAGGGGGGACGGCTCAGGAACACAGGGGCCTTCCCGGGGCACGGGGCCAAAAGGGAAAACAGGGGCCTTTCCCGGGCACCTGAGGAACACAGGGACCCTCCCCGGATGCACAGCGGGGGGAACACAGGAACCTTCCAAAGGCACGGGTGAGGAAAACAAGGGAAAACCCTTTCCCAAAAGGCACAGCTGAGGAACACAGGGAAATTTTCCCGGAGGGCACGGCCGAGGAATACAGGGAACCCCCAGGAGACACGGCTGAGGGAAAACAGGAACCTTTCCCGGGGACACGTCTGAGAAATACAGGACCCCTTTTTGTCACAGGGCCCGTTTTTGAAATTTTGTCCCCCAAGGGAAAAAAAAATTTTTTTTTTAAAATTTTTTTGAAATGCCCAATTTAAAAGTTTTTTGGGTTAATAAAATTTAAAAGCTTTTTTCTTAAAACCAAATTTATTTTTGAAAAACTTTCCTTTATAACATTGTTTTCTTAAGTTTTAAAAATTTAGGTCCCCTACAGACCTTGATTATTTGTGGAAAATATCAAAATGTTGTGAAATTTTTTAAAAAAATTTTCTATTTTCAAAAATTAGAACAAATTTTTTGCATGTAAGACCCGATATTAAACCCCACAAGATTATAATTAGCCCTCTTCCATTTTGTCTAATTTTTCTTGGGATAATTTTTTAAATTATTTTTTTTTTTTACGTCATTAGGGGGTTTAGAAATTTAGTAGCATTTTTTTTAGAGACCAGTCCAGTTCTGACAAGGCTTAGGGGCCCGTATGTTAGTCACACACATAGATGACTCCATCAAAATACTGTACCCTTTAAAATATTTAAAACACAATTTAGGAAGTTTATTAATCCCCTAGGTGTTTCACAGGAATTAAAGCAAAGTAGAGGTGAAATCTCAAAACATCACTTTTTTTTGAAAGAATTTTCCCTCAAAATGGGATTTCCCTGCTTTTGCTGTTTTTTAGAGATATCCCATTTGTGACCCTAATGCTGTGTTTGACTCAACATTAGCCACAGAATAGGTGGAGCATCTACTTGATTATGGGGACTTGTTTTTTTTTAGGATATACCCTTAAAGACCCCAAATTACGGGTCGGGGAAACACCCTTAGGTTCTAAAACTTAATAAAAACCCCTAAAAAAGACTTAATTTTGGAAGGGGCAATCCTTAAGAAATATATCCAGCGATGTAGGAAGCATATTGACCCCACAGGCGTTTCAGAGATTTTGGCCCAAATTTCAGTAAAAACAACACCCTTTGCAGGGCATTGAAGGGAAATTTAAGGGGCAAAACCCCAGGGGGGCCATAAAGGGTTTTCCGGGAAGGGGACAATTTAAATTTAAGAGACCATTTTCACAGGGAAACAACCCAAACCCAAATCCTTACAGGAAAAAATTGCAAGAGATGCCCCCAAAGACCCCAAACCCTTTAATTTTTCCCATTGTTTACTTTGGGCGGGCCGCAGAGAGAGAGGGGACATTTTGCAACTCATTTCTTAATAAGAAAAAACCCACCCGGAAATTTTTCCCCCTCAGCCCCCCACTCCCCAAACCTCAAAAACCCCAACCCATCCCCAAACCCTCACCCTCACCCTAACACCCCCCAGTGAAACACTTCCAAAACCTCTTTCCCACTGAAAGTCTTTGACAACCTCCCCCCCTCTCAAAGGGTTTCCAAACCCAACCTCACAAACCTGTAACCTTGCCCCACCCCATCCCCCTAAACCCAGACCTAGCCTGTTTTTTTCCCCCACCCTCACCCACTTTTCAATCAATCTTTAAACCCCTTTTGGCATTTTCCCTTCCCTTTTTAAACCCACCCCGCCCAAACACACCTATCCTTAAAAAACCATCTCTCGACCCCCCCTCACTGCCCCAACTATCGCCCCACTCACTGCCCCTTTTGGGCATCCAAACTCCTCGAGCACAGTCTATCTCAGCTGTCCCCCACCTCTCCTCCAACTCTCTCCTTGACCCACCCCAAAATCGGGGCTTCCGACCCAACCACTCCACTAAAACTGCCCAAACCCCCAAGGTCACCAACCCCTGGGTAACGGGCAAAAGGGCCTCACCCACTACTCCCCCTTTCTCCCCCAAACCCTTCCCCCCTCCCTTTTGACACGGGTCAACCACTCCATCCTGCTAAAAAACCTCTCCTCCCTGGGCATCACGGACCTGGCCCTCTCCTGGATCTTTTCCCATCCCTTTCTCTAAAGGGAACTTTTCAGTGTCTCTCACCCTGCACCACCTCCTCCCCCACCCCCCTTCTTTTGGGGGTTTTTTCCCTCGGGGGTCTGTCCGGGCCCACTCCCTTCTCAATCTACACTTTTTTGTCTGGGTCAGCTCAAAAGCCTCGCAGGGTTTTAATTTCCCCCCTTTTGTCCCGGGAACGACACCCAGCTTTATACCCCGGGCCCCTGACATTAACTCCCTTCTCCCCCGGGTTTCCCAAAATCCTTCACCCCAATTTCCTCCTTCTTCCCCCTCCCGCCCGTTTAAAAACTAAATTTAAAAAAAACAGAATTTATCATTTTTCCACCGTCCCCCTCTACCCCTCCACCTGATCTCTCTACACTGTTAATGGCCACACCCCTCACCAGCTCCACAAGTCCGCTGCCTTGGGATAACCTTTGAGTCCTCTTTATCCTTCAAACCGCACATCCAAGCCCTCACCTCTGCCCTGCCCGCCTCCACCGAAAAATATTTCACGCAACCCCCATTCCCCCAACTCGACACTTTCTAAAACCAGTCCACCGGGCCCCTTTTCATCCCCGCCTTGAAATACTGCAAAAATCCTTCTCTGTGGCCTCCCATTTTCACCCCTGCTCCCCCCAATCCACCTTAACCTGCTGCCCGTTTTATTCCCCCTCTCTCCTCGCTTTCTCCTCTGCCTCTCCCCCCCCTGCCCCAAAAACCCTTTACTGGCTGCCCATTGCCCAACGAATTCAGTTCAAATTACTTAAACCCCGAAACCCACAACTTTTCCATGACCTCTCCCCTCCATACATCCGCCCTAAATTTCCCCGATACCTTCCCCCCACGCAACTCCGCTTTTCAAAAGGAAACCCTTTTCCCCCTGGGTCCCCTCCATCAGCCCCCTCACATAAAACCGGGCCCAAGACTTCTCCCCCTCTTCACCCAAAACTCCCGGAACTCCTTAACCCAAAAAATTTAGCTCTCCCCAACTTTTACCAGTTTTTAAAAGCAACCTAAAACCCATCTCATCAGGATAAACCTACAATCCCCACTAACCCCACCACCACCACTACACCCGGCCCCCCAAGCATGTCGCCCCAAAACCTTCTGTCCTCCCTTCTCCCTTTAATTTGGGAAGCCCCAAAGGGCAGGGGCCTCTTTCCTCCTTTTTCAGTTTCTATCACTTTTTTCCCCATTGGGATTTGTTCAATATTTTTTTTATGTATGTAATTTTCCCCCTTTAAATGTACAGCGCCCTGGAATTAATGGCGCTCTAAAATAAATTTAAAAAAATAAAAATAATAATAATGACTGTAACCGTGAAAGCAGTTAGTAGCGCCCAAGCAAGCAGAAGGCCTGAAGACTCGAAGTCCTTAAAAGATTTGGTTCAGGCTCTGTAGACAGAGTTGAGAAGCTTTGGCTGGAAGATGAAAGCAGGACTGCCCGAGCTCCGGAAATGACCTCGTCCTCTCCATTCAGGACAACTCAGGTGTGGGGACCCACTGAAAGAAACTCATGTGGTGTGAGGAGATCTAGAGGACCCCTAGGCTGGGCTTGTAGACAGTACAGCCATATAACCAGAGGTGCATTGTACATGTGGGGACAAAGCCGGGTTTAAATTACCAACTGCCAAAGTAGCTGGGCATCTTGCAGTGGTACATCAGAAGCTAAGCCCCATCCGTGAAAACGCTTTTTAATGCCAACCCCCTTTTATGGAACCCATTAAAAGGGCCAAAGTATGCTGTTTTTTCGATACAGATTTTAGGCACCTTTGATGCTTTGTTTTCTTCAGAGACACTTCGGGCACAGCATTCCAGACAAGGGAAGGGGTTCATCGGGCGATGGCTGCCAAAAACAGTTAGGTACAAACAAGGGGCATAATCTGATGGACAGGATTTTTGCAAAAAGGAGTCGTGCGGGCGATCATTCTCCCCGAAGGGGAATAATGTCCCAAAAAAGAATAATCACCATCTCTATGCCAAAGGACTAAAATATTGGCAACAGGCCACCACAGACCAGTCGACACAGAAGTTCAAAACAGATGGTAAAGCTGCAATCTGTGGGAGAGCCCAATATCTGGTTCGCCAATTGGACAGCTAAAGGTGCCACTGAGGACACTGGTAAAGATCCTGCCACGGCAGTAACACATATCGATGCTGCCGGTGGGAACTGGACGACAATTGAATGGGCTGGAGGTCTTGATTGAACCCGTCTCACAGGGAGAGTCGCAGAACCATCTACTGCCACTGGTAGCCTTGGTTCTCGCCACTGTAAAGAATGGGTGCGTGTCTGTAAGACGTTTCAATGTCATGGACAGTGCATTGATGACTGGGAATATCCTGTTAGCTGAAGTCTATGTACCTGAGGCAGATGTCCTTTGACGAAAGGGCTTCACGCTACAGCACGAATGATCATGGCTCTGATGGGGGTGGACTCCAGGACAACAACAGCTGCTGGAATTCCATGAGGCGTTTTTCGAGACATGAGAAGATTTCCCAGGGGTCCCTTCCCAATCAAGCTTTAAATCCTACGGGTTTAGTTGTGTCAGTTATGGAACTGTCCAAAAAATTCTCCCCAAGATATGTCCCAAAGAAGTGATGGGACGGGGTTTGGCCAGCATGTTGGACAATCAAGTGGTCCAGGAGAGTCAAAGTCCCTGGGTTTGCCCCCGGGGTCCGGGTGTGGAAAAAGGGAATGTCTGAGTCTCAGGTTCTGTGTAAAATTACGAAAACTAAAAATCCCCCAGACTATCTTAAAGCCTATCCTCTCCTGTGATCGAAAAAAGTAACTTTTCCGCTCTAAGTCATTCAAAGTTCATTTTGACTCTTAAACCAAACCACGGAAACTACCCAGGTGCCAGTCCCAAAAAAGGGACAAGACAAAGGGTAGCGGGCCGGTCCCCTCCTCGCCCCCGGGGGGCCCGGGGCCGGGCGCACCCTTGCCGTTCCCCCCGGGTCCCCTGGGGGGTCGGGGGGCGCCGTTTGGCCGGGGGGACGATTTTTGGGCCCACTCTCCCTGGGAGACTCACCTGCCCCGCGTTCCGGGCTTTGCCCGGGCGGCCCTCTGTCGGCCGTGGCCCGCCCAAACCCCCTTTATTTAGCGCGCCGCTCTTTTCTGAAAATTTTAAAAGGGGCCAGTGAAACCGGAAATTTTGGCTAATTCCGGGGGCGTTTCCCCCTATTTTTTGGTTTTCGCCCCCACGACTCCCCCTTTTGCTGGATCATGTTGCCTAAAGCCCTAGAGAAAAAGCGTTCTTAAAGGGTGTCTTCGGGCCTTCCGTGTACCCACCTCTTCCCTTTTTTTCTTGACTCCAAACCCCTCTGCCCCCCTGCACTGACCCTCCTGCCGCCCACGACTAGGGTTCCCCGTTTTAGCGTTTCTTCCCATGCGGGAAACCTCGGTTTCCCCAAAGGGAAAGGGCCCGCCGTTCAGGGGAAACCTGAAACCCTTCCCCCGGGCAGCAAGCCCACCCCCGTTTTGGCGGCGGGCTCTGGTAAAAAACCGGGGCCCCTACTTAGACTCCGCCCCCCTGGCCGGGTTTTTTCCCAAACCCCCGCTTACGGTGGTCCAGAGGGTCCTTTAAAACCCGGCCGTTACAGTTTAAAACCACCAGGGATCCTCCCCAAGGGCCCCTGCCAAGTTTTGCGGCTTTTAAACGCCATTGTTGCCCAACGGGTCGCAGCGGGCCCCGAAAACCAAGAAACGGGCAAATTGGGTAAACTGTCCGCAATAAATGCGTCAACTCCGGCGTCCCAGCAGCAGCAACCTGCCTCCGCCGGTTTTACCAACCCCCCCAGCCGCCCCAAATTGGCAACTGGGCCCAAATTTGCCTTCCTCTACCTTCCAAGTTCGACGGGACTCAAAATTTTTTGCAGGGGATTTATAAACACAGTGCTCCATGAAACGGGGAGCTGGGGCCCGACCATTTCCCCCCCACTGAAAGCAAAAGTCGCGTTTTTCGTGGGACCCTTTGCAAACCCGGGAAAAGCCCTGCCTGGGCGCCCCCCCTTTGGCCCCAAGAAGGGCCCCCCGTGACTGCAAACCTCGGGTTTTTCCTCACTAAATTTCCCAGCTTTTTCGAGTTGCCTCCGAGCTTTTTTCCTTCTGGGGAAACCCGGCACTATTGAACCTACTCAGGGGGACTCCTCCGGGGGGGAACTATTGGGTTTCCCAATTCCCACCCAAGCCCCGAGCTGCCCATGGAATGACGCCGCTCCCCTTGCGCCAAAATTTCAAGAAGGGCCTGTCGAGCAGAGTAAAGGGGACGCACTAGCAGCTAAGATTTCCCCATTTTCATAAAACGAACTTATCCATCGGGCCACCGCATTAAAGTGCGTTTCTTGGAGAGACAGCAGGACCCGCCGGAAGTGACTGGGAAATTTTTCCCCCTCGCCATCTACCCCCCCATTTTGGCTCCTGTTTTTCCAAGATCCCCGTGCCCCCTCCACGGGTTTCCCCCAAAAACCCCATGCAGGGGGCCCCGGCCCCCCTTGTGGGAGTTAGAGTTTCCCCCCCAAACCCGGTTGGAGAATCTTTGGGCCTTATTGCGCCAGCCCCCCCGGACCTTTTCCCCCGCAGAGGCTTGGGCACTCCTCACCCGTTCGGGAAACCCCTCCCCAACCAAAGGTGCCTTGGAGAGGCGCCCCCTGGGGTCTCAGCCCTCCCTCTCCACGACAAAATTTTCCCCGGGAGGAAATTTGAGGGATCTGGCCCCTACCCCTTTGGGGTTTTTCCTGCCTTCCTGACTCCGCTCCCCCGGGAAAACTTCTTTAAATGCCCCCCTTGGGGGCCCTCGTTATCGTTTTGCCTTTTTAAAATCCGCCGGGGAGAACCCCTTTGCTTATCTTTTCCGCAGGGGACTTATTTAACGACCCCCAATTCAGTTCAAAAACCCCCCAGTGACCCTCTGTTTTGGGGGCCCAAACACAAGGAAAAATTTTTTTCTTTTCACGTCCGGACTCGTGCTTTTTTTCGGCGAACCGGGGCGGGGGGCAAAACCCCGGGCTGCAATGTCAGGGCCCCAAACCTTGTTTGGGAAAAGAAAACCCGAATTTCCTGTTTTGGGGATCGGAGTCCAGATTCCCTTTTTGGTGGCACCACGCCCCGGTTCCTTTCTCCCCTTTACCTCGCCCGTAAACCCCTCTCCGGGGTCCGCCAGCGGAGAAACCGGGTTTTTGGGGATGTATTCGGGAAGAAACGGGCCCGGGAGAACCCTGCCGCCCTTTCGGTTTGGGGTTTTTTAGGGAAAGAAATGACTGCCCACAACCTCCTCCCCGGGAACCAGCCCCCCCAGGGGGTGGGGCCCCAAACCCCCGCTGTCTGTGCCCGAGACTCAGGCCATGTCGGCCTACATTCAGTAGAATTTTTTTGAAAGGCTTCATACAACAAAACCCCCCTCCCCCAGCCGGGGCGGGTTTTTTTTCTTTCGTCCAGAAAAAAAAACGGTTTTTCTTCGGGCCCTGTTTTTGATTACAGAGGGCTAAAAAAGATCAAAGGTTTAAAAAAACCCCTAACCCCCTACCCCTGATCTCTGACTCTTTTAATTTGCCCCTGGGACCAAGGTGTTTTTCCAACCCGGACCTTCATGGGGGCCCATAACCTCATCAGGGAAAAGGGGAGGGGACGAGTGGAAAACGGCCTTCAAAACGCGTGACGGTCATTTTTGAGTATCTCGTGAACCCCCTTTTGGGGTATGCAACCCCCCGCCTTTTTTCAGGAATTTGTCAAGACGTCCCTTTAAGGGGGCTTGCTGTATACCGCGTCATAGTAAAATCGGGCGATATCCTGTTTTTTTTTTCCCCTACATACAGACCAAACGGGGACAAGTAAAGCCCAAATTTCCCGGGGACATTTTTCGGGAAAAATCGACTGTATGCCAAGGGTGGAGAATGTTCCCTTTTCCCTCAGGCCACCTCCCTTTTCTTGGGGACAAAGTCTCCGCGAGGTTTTTTCAGAAGGACCCAGCTAAACTCCTGCGATCCACAGTGGCCACACCTGTTTAGTCTTCCCGGGCGATACAATTCCATCCGGGGTTCGCCAATTGGAACGGGAATTCCTCCCCCATTTCCTAAACCCGGCGGGTCCCACTGGCCCTCACCGAAAGAACCCAAACCCCGAAATGTTGGGCCTTTCCCGGGTGCCGGGAAGCATTTTCCCCAACCCGAAGACAGCTTTTTCCCCACCCCTATCTTGGGGCCGTCCGGATCCAAAGACCCTTCACCCAGAGTTGGGGAAAGCCTCTTCCGTTTGGGAGCAAGGTGGGCCCCAACCCAAAAGGGTCCCAAAGGCAAAACTGTCCCCATGCGGTTTTTTTTTTTAAAACTTTCTCACCCCCACAAACGAAATTATTCCCCTTGGAGATCGGAGCTTGGGTTTTTTCCATAAAATTGGCCCTGGAGGTAAGGCACATCGTTGGAGGGGGCCTCGGGCACCCATTTCGCTTTACGGACCCCTAAAACCCCCAGTACCTCCAACGGGCCCCGGGGTTTAAATCCCGCCAAAGGGCCCGGGGTCCCCTCTTTTTTTCATGTTTTGATTTCAAAATCCACTTTCCACCCCGGGCCCGGGAAAAAAGCAAAGGGGGACGCCCCCTGCCCCTGCTTCCCGGGCATTAACCCGGGGGGAAGAACCCCGTGTCCCCCACCCATCATTTGGGCCCCGAATGGCTGGGTTTATGTGGCTCCTTGGATTCCGTAACGTTCCCCGTGGGGAAAACCTACGTAAAGTCCCCACGCTGCTGGGCCCCCCCCCGGATAAAGGAAGACCTACGCCCTTATCTCGGGGACACTACTGGTGGCCAACTCCCGCTCCAGGATTTTCAAGGACTTTGTTCTCCTCCTGCGCCACATGTGCCCCGGGAAAAAGTCCACGCCAAAGGCCCGCGGGTTCCCTTTTAGGGCCCCCTGCCTGTTTTCCGGGGTTTTCCATGGGCCCCAAAATAGGCCAAGGGCTCATCACGGGCCATCCCCCCTTTTTCTTTGAAACTCGGTCATCGGGTGGTTCCCCTTACCGATTCCCAAAAAATGTCCCACTTTTTTGCCGCTTCCCTGGTCCCCCCCTTCTGCTCCCCCAAATTTGGGGGGTCAATTCTTCCCTCACATTTTTTTTGGGCCTTTCATGGGTTAAATCCCCACATCCCTCTCCGATCAGGCAACCAATTTTCTCCAAGTTTTTTGGGATGCCCTATGTTCTCCGCTTGCAAAAACAAGTTGGGCTTCCCGATTTCCCGACCACACCAACAAATGGACAGGTGGAGAGGGGAAAAACAAAAAATCTTTGGGGGGGTATCAAAAAGGGACTTTGGGGCCCGACCCCAGGAAAAACTGGTCCGAGCTGCTTTCAAAAGGGCCGGGGGTTTCATATAACCATCGGGACTTTTGACAAGACTGGGGTTTCCCCATTTTTTTGTGGGGCCAGGGCCCTCATCCACGCCCTCCCCCCCCAAGGTTCGCCCCCGAGTTTCCCGCCGTGGAAAAACCCTTTCGGGGTATCGGGGGCATTTGGCGGGGGACCCAAAATTGCCTTACTCCGGGCTTTACCCGCATAAGACCCAAGCTGACAAGAGGGGAAGACTTCCCCCCAAGGGTTTTTTCCCCCGGGGGTAAAGTGGGGGTTCCTTCCAAAAATTTTTCCCCCAAATCTCCACATAAAATTCGGTCCCGGGTTTTTTCCCGGGGCCTTTCAGAGTACTTCCCCAACTAACCCCGGGGTTTCCCACAAGCTCTGCTTACCTCCATCTCTCCCTTCCCTAAACCCTTTCACGTCCCCCCCTAAAGCCCCCGGGCTTGAAAAACCCTTTCCCCTCAGGAAGGGGCGCTGCTCCCCCCCGGTTAAAAAGTCCCCTGATGGGTTTTTTGGGGGAAGGGCATCTTTTTGGGCCCTTAAACCATCAGGGGGAAGGGGGTTCTTTCTTTAGATTTGGGAAATGCCTCGGCCCCCAAAAATTTTCCCCAACCACCAATATCCTAAAAAACGATTCATAAATTTCCTCATTTAGAAGGACCCGGGGGGGGGGGGGGACCTTTTTTTCCCAAAAGGTTTGTGGGGGGGGGGAGTATGGGGACGGGTGCCTGCCCCGGGGCGGGGGGTGCCCCCTGGGGCCCCGGGACGGGGGTGTGGGGCCACTCCCCTGGAGACCACCTGACCGCGTTCCTGGCCCCCCTTTCCCCAGGGCCCCCCTGCCGGGCCCCGGGGGGCCCGGCGTGCGCACTTTTTCTTTTTAAAAATTTTTAAAGGGGCCCGTGCAAACCGGGAATTTGGGGTAATTGCCGGCGCTTTCCCCAAAATTTAAAGGTTTTTCTCCATGACTCTTCCTTGCTGGAAAAAATGGGTTTCCCTTTTTGAGCCCTAGAAGGGAAACCTTTTTTCCAAGTGTCCCCTTTTTGCCTTTGGGCCCTGTAAACCCACCTCTTGCTACGTTTCTAGACTCCAACCTTCCGCCTGCCCATGACCTTCCGGGGCCCCCCAAAAACTAACGGTTTACCCCCTTCTAGCGGGTTCGTACCCCTAAAAACCCCCTTTTTGGGACCTCGCCCGCTAAACCCCCCCCCAAACCCCCCGTTTCAGGGGAACGGGCCTGGAGACCCCCCCCGCCGCAAAACAAAACCATCCCGCTTTTCCGGGCCTGGTGAAAACCCGGACCCCCATTTAAACCACCGCCCCCCCAGCCCCCGTTTGTTTTCCCCCCCCCTTGCGGTGGTCCAGAGGGCCACTAACCCCGGGGGCCGTTTTTCAAAAAAAAAATGGCCTTTTTTAAAACCTACCTATTGGGGGGTTTAAGAATTTAAATCGGGTGCCAATTTTGGCCTGAATAAAAGCCCCCGGGGGATTTTTCCCGCAATTTTATGGAGCCCTGTCTGGGAACATAACCCTTTTGAGTCGTACTGATATACCTAGACAAAATTTTTTTGTTTCGGGGAAATTTCCCTTTTAGGATCATTTCCAAAGGTACTTTAAAAAGGGTTTTCGAGACCCCAGGCCTCAAAAAATCAAGCCCAAGCGGTGTCAACTGTTTTCCCAAAAGCAGAAGGGGGCTTTTGGGGATTGGGTCAAACCTTGGGAGGGGGTAAAAAACCTTTGGCCCCCCCCACAAGGTGAAGGGGGGTCCAAAAATGGGCCCTGTACAACTGTGGGGGGAGGTTTTCGGAAGGCATTTTTTTTGGCTGGTCCGGGGTACAAGATTTAACCCCCGGGTTTACAATCTGACATGCCCGGGCCCCTTTTAAAAAAACTAGTGAGAGTAACAGCTGGGGCCCAAAGAATCGCCCCATCAAGTGGGAAACACAGTAACAAAAGGCATTTGAAGTGATGAAAGAGGCTGATCAATGCTCTGATTCTGGCCTATGTGGGTTCGATACCCTATTCCTGCTTTATACTAACGGGAGTCTAAATGGTCTGGGGGCTGTCCTGGATGCGAGAGAGTAATTGCCCAGGTCAGCTGAGAGAGTCGGAGTGCAATTCCAACAACTATAGCTCCTTTAAAGGGGTTGTCTCGCTACAAAGAATAGCTTTCAAATTGTAGGGAACACAAAATAAAGACATTTTCCAAATATATTGCATTGTTCCTCTGTTTCCCTAAAGAGATACAAGTGAATTTATCCCTCCAGGCTATTTCAGTTCCCTCAGTACGACCTGTAAACAAATCTCCCAGGGCTGTTTGTTCAATGAGAAAAACAGAGAGTGAGTCATCACACAGGTCAGCAGTGTCAGTCAGTGTCCTGTGCTGCCAGACAGTAAAAAGCTTGTTTTAAATCTAAAGTAAACAGTTTCTGAATTAGGGTTTTTTGTTTTGGGGATCAGATAAGAATCCTTTGAGTAGTTTGAGAAGTAATTTCTAATCTAATTAGCATCGAAAGCACAATTTTTGCTGTACAAGCATGGGGCTTTTGCAAATTAGCCTGAACCAGGAAGTGACAGAGAATTTCTTTCATGCATTCTTTGAAACCCTGTGGGGAGACAACTCCTTTAAGTTGGTGTGGGCCATGACTGAAAGGTTTGCAGTGTATCTGACAGGTGCAAAGGTGACCGTCATGACGGACAACAACCCGTTAGCACATTTGGAGAATGCCAAGCTCGGAGCACTTGAGCAGAAATTGATGGCTCGCCTTTCTAAATACCAGTTCCACATCAAGTTCCAGTCAGGTGGGAAACGGTGCCGATGCACTCTCCCGATTCCAGTAGATTACCATCTGAGAGTGTTAACAGGGAGTGAAAGGAAAACTGAAATGCCCAACCTTAGTCCGTTATCTATGTTCTAAAATTTTTGCACACTCAAGTGGGGTGGCATCGGAATGTCGATTGGTGGGTTTGGAGAAGACGTGGCTGAAATTTGGAGAGGGTCCAGGATTAGTGTTGAGGATTAATTATCGACAAAGTTTAAATTCCGGGACGGTAATTTACGTGATCGGATTTTTTAGATCACGCCCATAATTTAGGTTAAAAAAATCTGTGCATAATCTATTAATATCGGCCATTTTTAGCGCTTCCTGTCATTTTGGCGTCCCGCAAATCCCCTTACCCGAATAGAGCAGGGTTTAGATGTGTGTTCGACGTCATGACTGGGATGTGTATGGTTGCGATTGGCTGAAAAAATCACATGACCTCGTTTTACATAAACAGCCCTTTCCTGTTATGATCAGGTGTGTCAGTATCTAAAGCAGTAGACGTGCGCCCGCCCTTTC